>JAOBRG010222206.1:0-47741 GCA_027574985.1 Umimayanthus nakama | reverse complement strand
TTTACTGGAATTAGTAGAAAACAAGTATTTTCAGCCTAACATAGGAATATAATTGAGAATAGAGTTTAAAAAAGGAAGAGAGAACCAATTTTCCAAAAAATTTACAGTTTTTCATTTTAAACTTCAATTTGCATAACTAATTACGCATAAATTATAAGTGATGACGTCATCCAATGAACGTCAAAAAATGCGTTCATTATCAGACTACAGGTACCGAAAGTCTCATTTTGATTGCTTGAAAGCTTCAAATTTTAGGTTGGAAAAACCTAGGGGGGTCCATTCGACCCCCTCCCCCCTTGGGCTTTCGAGGGTTAAGAACATTTAAGGCTGAAATTCTTAGAAATATTCGTGAACATCCAATTTCAGCCCAAAAATTAGATTGGGGGGTCCAGACTTTGCACCGGCTGCACGTGTCTGAGGCTTTAAGGCCAAAAGTTCCGGACACTTTTAGTCATGAAAAGTTACATCCATCTTAATAGGCGCTGAATTCAGTATGAAGATATAAATGAGAAAAATGTTTGAAATGTTGTATCCTTAAAGATTTAAAATTTTACAAGGAAATTGTAATAGTTTCTTTACAAAAACACTAAACTAAGTATTAACCAAGAGAAAAATGAAGGAAACGGTTTTGTGGGCGTGCCGCTAAAACAGGGTAGCCATGGAAACAAGTTATGTAATTAACGTATTTTTGACACACATGCTAGGATTAACCCTGGGCTAGGTTCATTGAGCTTTTTGAAGAAACGTGCCAAGGTTGACAAAAAAGCTCTACTCTGAGAACGAAATATTCCATTGGTCATTAAACAATACCAGTAACAGTATTGTCACTTTTTGACAGTATGTTTACGGGTGGCAAGGTTTAGAGTTGAGGTTTGGGTTAATTATATTGTCTTTTTGTCCAATAAGATCTTTCGTTCTTAGAGTAGAGAGCGCCGACTCGTCGACAAGAAAAACTGACACTTGGTAGTGGGTAATAGGCCTAACTGACCATGTGGATTAGTTATGTACAAGAGTGCTTTAGTGGGAGGGTATGGCGTTCGAAAAAGCTTTGTCAGCAAAAAACCCTTTTTTTCTTTTCATTAGATTATGGAAATCTACAAAGATTACAAACAATTTAATGGAGTTCGACTGAAAAGCACCAGGTAGGCGTAACCCCTGCAGTAAATGATTGACGATTTGCAGAACACTGAATCAGCAAACCCAACAAGTCTACAATTTAAAAAGAGGGGGGCAGGATGTAAGGAAAACTGAAAAGACGCAATGGAAGGCTCCCATTTCCAGTGTTGGATTTTGTTTATATTATTTTTGTATTATAGTAAAAAAAAGAGGGTGCAACATACGTTTTGGAAACTGAAAGGATGTATTGTTATTTTCTTTAGGAAGGCTACCGTTCAGGCCCACAGGAGGCTCCAAGGTCAGGGGGGACAGTTCCAAGTTTCTACACCGGCAAACTGGTATCAAAACTGGAATTACGTCACATGTGGCTGGAACCCAACATCAGACTCATCGCATTTATGTTTCCAGTCTTCTGTAAGTAAGACTTTATAGGGCACAGGAAAATACGGCGACTAGTAAAAGTCATTCCTAAATTCCTACAAAGAAAAAAAACTAAGCAACAAATATATATCAGTGCGGTGCGGCTAGAAAGAGCATTAGCGTTTAAAAAAAACTAACAATTCTTAGGACCATGATAACTGTTTTGAAATTTTCACTTCATTTAAATATCATCAGAACTTAAATTTTTCGCCTTTGTTCTTAAAAGCGATGACGCTTTAATTTGCTTGCTTGGGAGCTCAGGACACGATTTGCCATTTCTTGTATTATCTTTTTCTCCATGTTGCCCAACATGCATACAGTCGCTGATTTAAACCCTTTTTTTCTTCTCAACATCAAGAATAAAAGAAACTGAAAAAATGGTAGTAAATGAATGAAAAGTGTATCAGGGTGTGTTAATTAAAAATATAATCCAGTTCAATTATAACTTTTTTTAAAACTTCTAACCTACACATGTACGTGTTAGGTGTGAGAAAAAACAGTCAAATCTTCAGTCATCGCGTTACATTCTTCCTTGCTTTTTGTATACACTTTGATGATATTTCACATTATTTTTAATAATATTCTTAACAGCAGAATCAACGATCCTTTTACAAGTAATATTAAAATTTCTTTCAAAAGTACTAGAAAAAAGTTAATGTTAGTAGTTCAGTTACAGCACCTTTTTATGGATTTATCCGATATAAACAATAAAAGGGAGAAAGAACATTAGAGAACTAGGATTACTTCTTTGTTTACAAATAGTGAATGTTATAACAGTTATCTAATGCCTTAATTGTCTCTAACAGAACAGCAAGGGAGGTTCAAAAGCAAATCAGCGAGCAGGAAAAAAAGGAAAACCCGCGGCACAGAAGCAGCGGCTGCTATCTTTCTTTGATCTCAATTTTAGCACGACTGGACCTCACTTGAAGGAATTGGTGAAGCGAGTTGGTGTGGGGAATATACCTAGCGCTGGTGAGAGAAATATTACTTGAATAGTCAAACTAGAAATATTGAAAGAGAAACTTGTCATCTAGGAAGATGAAAGTGACTCTTGAAATCCTATAACTAACATATTAAGACATTTAAAAGGTTTAAGTACAAACAATTTCCCTTCTTTGTTTGTTTGTTTTGTTGGTTAACAGATTTGGAGAAGCTAGCGACAAGTTGCTCAATCTTATCCTCTCATTTATTTGTTCTTCTCATCCCAGGATGCCGCGACAATATGGGAGGCCTGTGCGAGTCCCTGTCTCCCCTCAGCTGCTCATCACCCTATACTTCCACGTGCTGCGGCACCCAACCTCAGTACCAACCCTACTCGGTCGCGGCTCAGGTTCAGTGCCCAGAGATGTGTACTTAGCATGCCTCACTCGTGCTGTGCAAAACTACGTATACTCTAGTGGGGCTGGATTCATTGAAGATTTGCGATGCCTAACTTGCGTATAAAATAACACTGCAGCTCTGTGGTGAACACTACGGACTCAACAATAGGCGAGAAAGCTCAAATAGAAACGACAGGATTTACTACACGGATGGAGTTGCCTTACTAGATGTTTTTAACCCAAGTGTACTTAAATGATTGCCAGTGATACGACTAATAAAGCTCACCATCCGACAAAGTTTTTCCCATGTACTTACTAACGTCCAGAATAGTGAAAATATTGGAGCTCAGAAAGTCTTTGAGTGTCTGTCTCGCATTTTTAAAATTTAGTCGTAGTTGATTGGAGCCTTTAATCACGACTGCAAAATATCCATTACTCGTGGTACCACGAGTCAACTTTTGGGTTCCATTTCTTTTTCTTTTTTCTTTTTTTTCTTCATATCGCGATTAGCGTTCGGTCCAGTGACTGCCATATTTGGAATTTGTCCCCGGTCCCACGCGGTCAGTGCCCCCTTATGGTTTCAAAGGATAAAAGAACTGAATGGAACCTCACTTCAGTCTCCACTCGTACCACGAGTAAAGGCTTAATGAGCCTCTTGTTTTAACTTTAAGAGGCTTAAGTTCTTTCGGGTATTGTGGTGCACCTGTACGGAAAATGTTTTGAAGGCTCTGAAAATTGTTTTAGAGGTGTTTATTCCGTCACCTTTTTTAAGGTCTTTATAAGCAAAGTCAAAAGCAGTACTGAGTTTGAAAGAACTACTCTTGCTGGTCGCTGATTGAACAGTGTTTATAACTTTTAAAACAACCTAACAGGCTCATTAGTGTATCACAGCAAATCTCATAAGAATGCAGTCACCTGCAATATTTTCCAAACTATTTTTGATTAAAAACAGTTGAATAAACATCACAAAGTCGGACTATGGGTAGTAGTAGAAGAATTGATTGTGATTTCCTAATATCACAGATATGAGTCGTAAGACTAGGAAAATAGTTTGTTAAACTTATTACAAAATGTGTTTCAGGCATTGTCATTATTAAAAATTTTACTTAAATGAGCTATTACAATAGTTTACTCTCAACCTACCGGTGATTTTCTTTTTGACGGGTTTTCAGTCAATTTTCAGTAAACAAACTGGTTTGCCAGCCGTTGCTGTCTCGTTGCTGTGTTTGCCACTTATATCTAATAGTAGTCACATCGTAAAGCAAGAGCCAGTTTTACTGGCGTTTGTTCTCTTTTGCTGAATCAGTGGGTAAATTATTCAACAGTTTTATAGGTAAGTAAATGATTCTGAAAATTGTTCGTCATATAATACGTAAGTGCCGTAACAATCTGATCGATCTTTTGAGTTGGACAAGGTCACTCTATTTACCAATATTGCCCTATTGCATTTCTTTAAGAAAAATGACATTAAAAGGACTGGTATGGGAAAATTACCTTATAACATCCAAAGTTGTAAGCATTGATCTTTTTGCTAGTGAAGGACAATCATTTGTGGCAGTGTAAGTTTCTTTCTCTAAAGAACCGATTGTTTTTCTTTTACACTTGTCAGTGAACGACAACAAAAAATTGTAAGACCGAGAGCTTATCGTACGAACGGAACAGTATATTTGACTCTTATGTATGTTGATTACAATTAAAAGAAATTGTTCGCCGTATGACTTACTCATATTGGTGTCCTAAAGGCTACTTTGAAAACAACTGACTATTCATGTCACAAGAACATGTACACGTTTCATCTGTGCGAAATGATTGCGCTGTGGGAGTTGGGCTCACTTAAGCCTGGTACACACTTACGAGATATGCATATGCAAAAGCATAACAAACTTAAGAAATAAAATAGAGACAAAAGAAGACACTGTTAAGAGCTTGTTGAAACCATTAGTTATGATAATGCATGTTTTACAAGTGTGAGTCAGTATAGAAACGTTTAGTCTTGATTGCCAGTACGACTTCTTGCTTTTGAACTGGTAATGTTGACTACGGGATCTTTAGCAGTTCATGTAGTAAACAGGGGGACAGCAAGGAGATTTGATCCAACATTGATTTTACAAACTTCTGTTACGAATTTGGTCGTACCAAGAAAGTCTTACTCGTAGTCAAAGCTGTACTCGCTGTCTAACCTAAAGGTCTCTATTATTTTAATAGGAGATACGAGTTCACGAGCAGATGCCGGTTTCTCTAAATTTAACCGTCACTGAATAATCATTACTTGTGTTAGAACTCACAACATTGCCTTTAATAAGTAAATACTTACCTGAGTTTAAAACTCACTACGACACGAAAACAGATTCATGAAAACAAAGGCACAAAACCTCAAAACTAGTTATAATTCCTAACGTGTTTCGCTGCAGATTGCTATTGTCTTTGTCATGAACAGGCTCAGAACAATGAGGACTACTGGCGGTTGCAGCTTGTTCGTGGTACTGGCTACGCTCCTGACATTTACCCAGCTGACTTTCACTCAACAAAGTATGTGTTTCTCTTTCAAGACATAGACGCTATAACCTATTTTGTAGTCTTAAGGCCCGCTCAAACGCTATAACATCGTCCAACCTTGTGTTAGCAGCAACCTTGGAGATCGGTTGTTTGAAGAGAAGATTGAACCTATCAAAATCGTCAAACATCATCCAAAAGAGTGCTCAAACGGGTCCATTGTCATCCAACAACGTTGGATGATTTTGCAAGAGAAGACTAAACCAAACAAAATTGTCCACTGAACATCATCCAGCAGAGTGTTCAAACGAATCAATATATTGCGTCTAACAATGGTGGACAGTATTTGGTCAGCATGTTGGATCTATTTGAGCGGGCCTTTAACAGCAGAAGTAGGCGTTCTCGTAGTCATAGTCATAGTCACAGACACATTCATAGTCGCAGTCACAGCCACAGTCATATTCATAGCCATAGTCAGTCATGACTGCATTTACACGCATAGCACAATTACAGGTATCGTCAAATTTGCAGTCCCTTGTCCAAGTCATACACTTTAAGTTACGTTTACCAGTGGTCTCAGTTGCAGTTCTACTCGTAATTATAGCCGGAGTCGGCGTTGTAGTTTTAGTAGTTATTGTCACAGTAGTACATTTGGTTCTTGCACACTGCACCTTTTGATCAAGAAAGACAACGCAAGATGACTGGCTAAGTCTAAGCACGTGATAAATGACTGTTTTCTTTGTTGTAAGTGAACACTTTGTTTTGAGAGAAGTATTTTAGGTATCAAATTTCTAAAAAATATTAAGTAAGTTAAAATGGCTTGTAAGGCTGAAAATGCGAAAACGTTTAACGCACATTTAACAAATGCCATAGTTTAAGAACAAACCCAGTATTTATTTTGGAACGTTCATTGAGTGTGAAAGTTTCAATTAGATTCGACCAAATCAGCTTTGCTGATTAATCATTCCAAGGAAGAAAAGAGAAACGCTCAAAAAATAAAAGCATAAGTAATAAAAAGCAACTTGACTGAAGTTTTGTGTTGCATTAAGATCCCTCAAATCTGCCATTAATTGGTATTTGCGGCAAATAAATACCTTGTTTCTTTGGTAGTTCATAAAAGTAAAATCTTAGACAAATAAATCAGTTTGTAGTCTAAAACGTTATAACACAGTAGCAAATCTTGGTTTGATCTAAATAACATTGTAGTCACATGTCGCGGAGGAAAGCTGCTGGCCGCTGGATGTTTCGCTGACAAGCGGGCTGGTGCCAGGCCTCTCCCTGTTCTCCTGTTCACTGATCGCGATAAGAAGAATCCCAAGTTCAGCGGTGTCAACATTCCAGCTAAACCAAACACTAAGTACATCAGCGACATCCTTTGCCGTTGTGGTAGAAGTGCCATGCTGAAAGGGTACACCATGATGGGAGTTCAGGCAGGTAAGAATTAAGGACCATTAAGAGTGCTGGTTGAAAGGGTACACCATGGTTGGAGTTCAGGCAGGTAAGAACTAAGAGTGCCATACTTAAAGGCTACACCATGATACGAGTTCAGGCAGGTAAGAATTCAGGATCATTAAGAGTACCGTGCTGAAAGGGTACTTCAAATGATGAGAGTTCAGGCAGGTAATAATTAAAGTTGCCATGCTCAAAGGGGACATCAGGCAAGTAAGGATTTCACAATCTTTTTCGTCCTTTGTTAAACTTCAGAAAACTTTAGCAAATAGTTGTTTCTTTTTTTCTAGTGGCTGCTATAATAAATGGATGTGAATACTTGAGGTTGTTAAACGAGAGTAAGCAATTTATTCATTAAACGTAAGAGAAAAACCTTTGATGGCTGAAGCTGAAAAAATATCCATTAGTCTTTCCACAAGAAGTACACCGCACAAACCAAAAGGAACACTTTTTGACGGCGGAATGGAGGTATACAGGTATCTTTAGCATTTACAAACGTTCGAGTGTTGGAGTCTATATACTGATTTTCTATATTTTTGCTTTTGAAGCCACTGTTAAAAAATACGGATCCAGAGTGCAGACTTCATTGAGATAAAAACAGAAAACAAAATCATAACTCTTGGATTTGTCCTAGTTTCTTTAAAAAAGTCTACAGCCATGTAGCAATGGATGAGACTACCAAAACATTCTTAACGGAAGGAAGGTAAGTTCGTTTTTTAGAACGCCGCAGTTCTAAAATGATATACTGTCACCGTTGAATCATTATCTTTTTGACTTTGTTTGTTGTTTCAGTGTTGATTGAATATTCTACAAGGCAAATATATTCTACACACGTTGCTATTTGGATGAGAATTCTATAAGGAACTATAAAACCGCACTTTCAGCTCTCGTGTAAGTTGTTTGGGTAAAACTTGCCATGGTGTCCAAAGCAATAGTTTGCGTTCAGTATCATGTGGAAAATACACATACATTTCTTAAAGGTTAGAAATGCTACAAATGAAACTCTCATTTCTTGCTGACTATGCGGTTTAATGCTACATAGGCGAATGCTTATCGGGACCAACGGCGTCGTCCACATTTTTGAACAACGGAAGGAGCGCTTCATGTCTGGGGTTGGATCTCAAAACGTGCCAGGCAAATGCGAACTCGTGTATCGGTAAACTGGGAGCTAACTTCGTCTACAAAGTCATAAGTAAGTAGCTGTTGTTTTTATTACTTGCTCTATAGAAAATCTACAAACTGAAAGGATAAGAGAACGGATCAGAAGCAAAAAGAAAAATAAAGAGAAGAGAGGAAGAGACAGAAAAAATCAAAATAAGATAAGAAAATATAAGATAAAGACATAACAAAAGCAAAAATGAGAGAAAAGATTGAGAGAAAGAAAGAAAGAAAGTACAAAAGGTAAACTAGAAAAACAGAAGATAAGAAAAGGAAAAAAGAGAAGGGAAGTAAAAGGAAGAAACATAAGATAATGAGAATATATTAATGAAGCAAGAACGCGTATTATTAATTTGATAGCAGTATGAGATAGTCTGAGGAAAATCCCACGGAATTCATAGGTCTATACACAAACTGAGATATCAGCCCAAATTTTTATTTTTCGTTTAAAGTGGTTGGCAGGAGCTGAAAGTATCTGGAAATAGCTGGTACTCCGCAACCCAAGGTCTGTCAGTACGGCCTACGACCTATTCCACAACATGTCTTAACGATCCAACCAAGTGCAGCCTCGGTCTGTTTGCTCAGTACAAAACTATCACATTAACTATTGATTTCTATGTTTACTTTTCGCTTTTGAAAACAAAACTATTTCAGTGTAAAAAGTTGAGGCTAACATGTGGTGAAAGAGTTTTAAGTTTTTTAGTGTAACTAAAGTTTTACAACTATTAGAGCAATTCCGGAAATTCGAAGGGTTACTTTTTTTTTCTATAGTTTTACTTTTTTTGACCCATAAAAAGGTAGTATCTATATTGTAAAGACCGATTGGAACTTTATGTTTGGTAGTCGCTAAGCTGGACCGTTATCAAAATTACTTTAATAAGGCCCAAGCAAACGAACGCAACATTGTTGACCAACAACACGCAACATTTTTGTTCTGACACTGTTGTGATTTGTTGCGTTCGTTGCATGGGCCTTTAGTATTTTTCTTAGCAGCTAGGTCTTGTTAGTTTTGTGTAGAGGGCAATAGAATGATAGTAACATGACTCCCAGAATCCCTTTCATGTTTTGTATTTCTCTTGTAGACATCAATGTATTTTAAACATCCATCTGTTTACCTATAAATAAAATAACTGACGACTCAATGCCGCTATTATTAACACATGTCAGTATTTATAAACTATTGAGTTCTAATTACAGTTACTGTAAACCCGTATTTTGAAAATCAAAGCATCAGTGATGCTGTTGTTTCCCTGTTAGAATTAGATAAGATTAAAAACGTAACCGGTTCAACTGAAAAGGTTTTGGAATGAACTAAAGCAAATAGAAACTGTAAACGAAAAAAGTAATTTAAGCTATAACGGATTTGAAAATTAAGAGTTACTTGATCAACTAAAAGGGAATTAGTTTCTAGTTCAGTATACTAATAAACACGTTTTTGTTAAAAATGTTTATTGTGTACACCTTTGAAATTTGAAAGCAAAACAACGTTGAGCTGAATGGGGGGCTTAGAAAACTTCTTCATGATATTTTATGAACAAAGATTTAGGTTGTTGCAAAAGTAAACAAAGTTGAACAAAACACCTTTATTAGTAAACTGTTGTTTGCTTCCTGGGTTATATCTTTTCCCAACCAAATCTTTTTTGCAGTTCAAGAAATAGCAAGAAATTCTAAAACCGTGTAAAGCAATAAAGTTGACAAACGTTTCAGAGCTGTACAATGTGCGTGTGCCGGTTGAAGTGAGTGTATCTCGCAACAATCTGGGTATTTCATCGATTGTCAGATTCAAATCTTAGGGAAAAAATGACGCTTGCCTTTTGTTTTACCTCAACTTGGTTGTCAACTTTTGATGCTGTAGAACAAATTTTGTTGACTTCTTATTCGTAGGAAACCAAGCTTATTTCGTACTTATCTGGCAAATTTCCAAAAGAGCTATGAAAGTGCCACGAGATTTAAAAAAAAAACTTGAAAAATGCAATGTTGGTTACTAAGAGTATATTTTCACAACTTTAAAAAATAACCTGATACTTCGGAGTTTGCGTAAAATGTAGTGCTGTGGAATGCAGACTTTATGATCACTATACAGGCACACTCACTCAGTATTTCAATATTGTTAGTAGACACAGTACGAACCCGCGTTAAAACTAACCAACCTTCAGAGGTGGATTCGACCCTGGTCGAACCCGGGTTAGTTTGGAAAACCGTCGGATGAACATAAACCTGGGTTGAATCAATCAAACTTTGCGGCGTTTTTGACTCAAAGGGCAACGAGAATGTTGCAAAACAACTCACTTGATTATAGAATGCAACAACATTACCTGGCAATGCAACCAGCAGCTAGGCCTGCATGTGAAAAACTAACCCGGGTTCGCCCCAAGTTTGTGTTTACACGCGTTTTTGGCATTCGTCCGTGTGAACAAACACGATTCGAACCCATGTTAGTTTGTTCCGTGTAAACAGGGCTCAAAACTGCATTGCATAGAAAATAGTCACTTGGATAATATAAACTAATAATTGACAATAACCGACCAGTAAATGTGTTCAAAGAAAGTTAGTTGTTTCGAAATAAATAAGCGACGTAACCTCTGTTAGTTTTTTCCAATTGACTATACTTGGATTATACAGTTGGTGGTTTAAAGGAAACCTTTACCTTTATCTTTATAGTTAGAAATTAAAAGCAAAAGATATGGAACGGGGACCTTATTACCGGGAGGCTCAGTCAGTATTGAAACAAGAACACTTAATATTGGCCTATTTAAGATTTTTAGCTACGCTTCAATTCTCAAGAACAATGAGTTAAAATGTCTTTATGGTTATCACCTTTGCACCAACCTTCTGAAACAGTTAACTTTAACAATAATAATCAAAAACAAAACAAGTTTTACGTGGAAACTTGAAGAATTCCAAGATCAAATTTTTAAACAGGAACCAATCAAAAGACAAAATATCTGACGAAAATTATACAAAGACATTCGTCTACTTTTGTCCCCAAAAGCAAATTCAGTCAATGTTTGGCTTGGAGGGACTCTTGCTATTCAAACACCACGAATTCTCCCTTCTGGATATTTTGAACTGAAATGTTGTAATGTCATCAATTTTCAACCACAATATTCCGTAACTAACGTTTTCTTGTTTATAAAAGCGACTGATTCCCTGGTGTGTAGTGTCCTTCCAAGTTTTATCAAGCATTCATAGAGTTTTGAATGTTACAGCTCCACGTCTCTCTCACTGAAACAAATGCCAACATGTTCTCAACTGTAATTTTTGCAGTTTACTAACTTATTTCAGTTGAGGGAAGTCGTAACAATCGACATAGTTATTTCGCAAAAACGTGGCAGAGCATTATATATTGGTAAATGTTGTGTTTTATGACAACATGCAAATATGACATCATGCATGCAAATGTTCTAGACAAGAATTTTCTTTCTAGCATGATCAATGAAGCTCCTGATAACAGTTTTCACTTGTATGCAGGAAATTCATACTGATTTGTTCCATCCAGTAAAGGCGCAGCAAGTGATGTTTAAATTAGTCTCACTGTTCTTTCTATTTTCAAGAGGATCCAACAAAGCCGACAACGAAAAAACCAGCGGCTAAAGCGGGAGCATTAACAACAAAGAAGCCGACACCAAAGCCCGTTCTCAGTTGTGAGTACCATAATTTACAGATACATAACAACGTATTTAGACAAGTTTTCAGGTTTAAACAACATTTTGGTGTTATCTATTTGGATGATTTTTTTGAGTTGACCAAGTTGTTTCGTTTTTCTTGTAAATAATTGCTAAATCTTAGCTAAATCTTGTTTTTAGCAAACAGACTGTCCAATATCCCAATTTTGCTTGAAAAACTCGAATCCGATCAATATGCGATTGGGATAAAGAAGATCCCGATTTAGACTCGTGTTGTAATTTTTTCGTCAAATTCTCATAAAATGATATGCATGCAGAATACCTACCTGTAACTCTGGAATCCGAAAAAGTGAAGACACTGCAAGAAATCATCGAAGATTTTGACAGAAATCATCGTGTTCGAACACCAGAAATGGCATTCAAGGTCCTTCAGATTTAAAAGTTTCCTGGGGAAGGGGAGGGATGCCCCAAAACTATCCTTCGGCGCTTAAAACATTACAAAGTGTCTCTCAGTAAATTTTATCCTGATTTAAAGCCCTCTGGAGGTTGGACAGTCTGAGCAAATGAACTATTTAATATGGTTAATTATAATCTTTCATGTCAAATTTTACACATATGTTGAACAGTCTGAAAACAATGTTGTAAGCAACCGTTTGCTAACTTTAGTCCTCTCGTACGCTTACATCGTTCACAAGGAGAAGTTCTGGTACTAACGCGCAGCAGCTTTTGGTTCGAAAAGAAGTAATTTGTCCAGACCAACTGTTATTTTGATCGACAAAAACAGGAAGTATTGCTCTGGAACATCTTAACCAAAACGTCAGGTTGGAATAGGCGATTTTACTAGCTGGAACACGATCTCTTTCGAACACTGAAAGTGAAAGCCACATTATATTAGTACATATGTTTGTTCATTTGTCAATTTGCACGAACCTTTGTCCGACATGTTTCTCCATGAACTAGCTATAGGTTACTGAAAACATTCAAAGTTCAGAAAAGGCGGTGTACTAAAATTGGGTCTGGCACAATCGTAAGCCATTCTGTTTGTATGCACAATGACATTTCAACTAAACTCTTCATTAACTTGTAAATTGATCTTAAATTTTATAAAGATGTACTCAAAACTTTTAATGTACTGATGTGGATTTTAGAAAGAGGCGCATTTGTAAACTTTTGCAGGTAGAGATTTCAACATGACGCTGAAGATTCATACTGGCTATAGCTACGCTCTTCTGAGTCATCACAGTGCCGAGTTCTTCAAACTGAGATTGGAGCTGGAGGTTGGAGTAAGTAAAAATACTATTCAAGTATTGTTACTACTGCTAACTTTTAAGGATAGTTCTATAATTTTTGAACTTTTTCTCAGCTCCCTCGCCCTCTCGGTTTCTGAACTTCACACTTGTTAATTAACTGATTGCCAAGACCTGTCATAAAATTGTTTTTTAACTGCATGTGAGCGCATATTCTGACACATATTCTAACACAAGTATTTTTGCCTGAAATCGTAACCACATTCTCATTTACTGAGTTTTCCCGAACTGGTAACCCTTTGTAATATACCCAGATCAGAAAACTCGATCACTTTCGCATACTCTCCAGAAGTTTAGTAACTTTTTCAGTCCTGTTAGTTTAGGCCGCCTCTTCTTTAGCAAAATTTCCAATTTAGCAACCCTTTAAGTGCGAGCATAAAGAGGCACTCCATTTGGATGGAGCTCCCGTGTTACGCCCAATGCGGGGAGTAAGCCCGAAAAACAAAAGGGTTTGTATTTACCTCTCTACCTACTCTACTTACAGGTAATGCAAGCTTATGACGGATACAAACCATTTGTTGGTGTGCACGTGTTGAGATTTGAGTAAGTATTTAAACTCGATACCTTACTTTGCGTCACTTACTGTACAAGTCAGTTAATAAACTCTCTTCTTTTTCTAATTTTGCAGCAAATCCTCCGACGGAAAGGTTAACTGCAATTTTGTGGTACATTTCTCTAAGACTGGAACCGAAGCTGTTCACCTCGGAGCTTTTGAGAAAAAGATTGCTTTAGGAAAACTTGGAAAACTAACTGTGGATAAGACTCTGGCTAAGAAAAGTGAGTTACTGTATTAATTGTCAACATTATCTTTGAAAACGTTGTTATTTGAAGGTCTGGTTTTTGTCTAGGTTTGTGTTCAAGCTCGCGCGTATGTTCTTTTTTAGCTTACTATACAGTAACATTCGAGAACCTGAGGATTCCACGAATCTATAGACGAAAACAAGGAAACAACTTAGCCAATATAAGCCGTCCTCAGCTCTAGTTAGCTAACATAAACTGTTAAATCAATTAACAATTAATGCAGTATGATTTGGGAGAAGTGGGTTCCTCATAAGGGGGGTTGTACTGTTTCACAACGAGCGAAGTGTCTGTAACCTCACTAGTCGTATTCGCCCAAATGTGTAGACAGAGTATTTATCCTGTCACAGCAATCTTGTTATCCGCTTTGACCAACAAGAAGCGAGGGATTCACGGTCAAACTTTATTTTGGGAAAGAAAATATTTTTCCGACAAAATTGTTCTTTACCTGAGATTGTCTCTTTTTACTCTAGGTTGCTACCAGATACCGACCATGTGCCCAGCTCCTTGCCCATCTACATGTGCTCCGTTTTGCAGCCATTCATGCTGTGGACATTATGCACCCCCACCACCACCCCCACCTACACCCACGTGTGGGGCCTTGTGTCCAGCGCATTGTGCTCCAAGCTGCAGCCCGACGTGTTGTGCGCCCCCACCTCCACCACCCCCACCCCCACCTCCAACATGTGGAGCTCTTTGTCCATCGTACTGTGCACCAAGCTGCAGTCCCACGTGCTGTGCACCTCCACCCCCACCCCCAAAAGTTCAGTTTTGTCCCCATAACTGCTCCCCGTCCTGTGCACCTCATTGCAGTTACTCGTGTTGTGCAATGACGAGAGGGTATAAACGAAGTCGTGCGCACAAACACAAATCATCCGCTGACCTATTAAAGTAGATTTTTCAGTTTGACCAGCAAACAAAACAGCAACCCACAACTGGACTTAGCTCGTTAAATAACCTTATCAAGTACATCAAGTATAGCTTCTAAGACACACTTAAACATGTAACAGTAACGTTAATGAAGCTGCTCAGATAGTATGACACAAAATGTTTGGTAATTGTTCGATTTTCGGGCATTGAAGTGAAATTGTAATACAATAACCTTAGGTTTATAGAAATAATAAAGGGAAAACGTGTCTGTAAACATGTGCGACATCTTTCTTAAAATACATAACTGGAACAACGACGTCTTGAAAACGAAACTTTGAGTGTTTGTGATACAATGATTGGGAGCAGTAACATTGTATACACAAAAAGCGCAAGCAAATCATCCAATTGAATTTTAAAATATAGCGTCCTACTGCACATCGACTTAATCATTATATAACTTTAACAGAAAAAAAAGATATCTTTCGGGATAAAGTTCATCGATGGTACCGATGACAATAGCTTCAAGTTTCAAGATGAGGATTAACTTAACGCTTCTATAGAAAAGTAAAAACATTTACGACAGCAATACCAAAAATGAGTACCTAACAGTGATGGTTATAGTAACGATAGTAATAACGGCAAGCGGGCAGTAACGGTAACGATGATGGCATCATTTACGTTAACAATAACAACAATGATAGCGACAACAAAAACGATGAATATAACAACAAAGGCAACAGTAGCAAAAGCGATAACAAAAACTAAAACAGTAACATAATTAAACGCCCGCAAAAGCAATAGGGACGGCCGCAACAGTAGTGATAACGATAATAAAAGCGATAAAGATAACGTTAACAAAGGCGATGGGGATAACGTTACTGGTAACGATAACAATGAAGGTAACAGTAGCGATAGCAAAACAATAACGATAACTGCTACAGTAGTGATAAAGAGAACAAAAGTGATAGACATAACCTTATCGGTCGTAGTAACATTGACAAAAACGATAGTGGAAGCGGTTGCGATAGGAATAAAAAGATAAAGTAACTTTACTGGTTGTAACAATGATAACGGAAGTAGTAACAAAAGCAAAAGCGATAACCATAACTGTAACAATCGTAATGACGATGTTTACAAACAATTATGTCAATGAAGTTGGCATGAGACAAGAACTGTATACAGCTATTTCAGTAAAGTTGTCATAGTCAATAATCGATACTGCAACCGAAAGGAACTTTGGGTACAGTCATAATTAACAACTATCCCCCGAAGTTGAGGTGGGGAGTGAAATATATTCTACCGAGCCGTGAAGAGGCGAGGTGAATATTTTTCACTAGGCACCGTCACTGAGGGGGGTAGTCGTTTTAGTATTAACCAAGCAGGTGGAGTTTTGTTTGCAGGAGTAGCTTCTTCGTTTACTTCACGGGTTTCCTCTTCCGTGACAGTTGCAAAACATGTACAAGCCGCCATTTTGAAAATGTTGTCTTGGGGTGAATATCCTAGTATCTACAGTGTCTGATGAACCAATCAGAGCGCGCGAAAAGCTTTATTCAATTGTTTGGTTAATACTTATAAGTGATAACTTTCCAGCAAGGTCTGCTACTGTATAGCCGTGGCATTATGATCAACTTGCACTCTCAGTATATTGTGCAAAGTCAATGCTAACAGTAATAAGCTATTTGTGCTGCTTGAACCCCATTGTTCCGTTCGGTTCCAGTATCGACTGTTGACTATGACAACTTTTTTTGAAATAGCTGTCGATAAACATAGTAACAGCGTCTATAACCGAGAGACTTAAGAAGTTTAGGCCTTTAAAAAGTCCTTAAACAATTGCTAAGACTATCACCTTGGTTTTTTTGCGTTTCTGACCAGCATTAAAAGATCACAGTACTCCTTTGTTGTCTGAAGCAGTTGCTCTTTTGAAGTGTGTTCTAAAAGCTAAATTTTTCTGCGACGCGTGCTCTACTAAGTTTATCTTTTCAGACTATTGCCAAAACATTTTGCAATCAAATCAACCTCAACAGTTGTTTAGCATTTTGAATGATTGTCCTAGGTTCTATATTCCAATACTTTTATTAATTGTTAGTTCCTATTTGTTTTGCTATTATAAGAGCGTAAATTCTCGAATAACAAAAGCTAGCTTAAAAACGGTCGATACGATTTTGGATAAGTTATAGAAAAACTGTTCAAAATTTTCAGTAACTGCGGATACTTTGCATTTTATCTGGAGGTTTTTCATCAACAACTGTAGTAGTTGAAGGTTCACATTCATGTTCACTCTGTAGTCAATTGAATAAGAGAGCAAAAAGACTTCATTCTAAAAGCGATACAAGAACAGGGTTGTGTACGTACTGCCATAAGTTCATCCTTTTGGACTATGATCTGTCACTGTGCGCAAGCACATAAGAAGTTCATCAGGTTCTTCCTATTGTAGATTTATGTTATTGCTTTTGTTCTACAAAGAAGGTTCCTGGTAATTGCTATATGTGTTGTTTGAAATTGACAACGACGTTGACAATTACTACTAGTTGTGTAATGCACCGAAATATATGGAGAGACGAAATATATATTTGAGCTATAGCTACAAACACACCTTTGTTAGTTTGAAAAGGAAATTAGTAAATTTTTTTTAAAAAAGGTTAAAAACAAATCTTAAACTGGAAAAACATAAAACGTACCTTTTGGACGCCGAGATTTGTGTGACAAAAATTTAACTACGACAACCCGTAAAGAGTTCATTGTTACCTTTCGATATTTTCTATTTCTCTGATTGTTTTTCTTGTCGTAACACTGTAACCAGTTTGTCGAAGTAACAAGCATCTACATAATTAAATGGTTTAAACTGCCGTAATAAGAGCTAGGCAAAAAGTAAAAGCTCTAAAGAAGAATAAAATTTCAAGAAGATCTATATACTCTAGTAACACGTTGTCTATGTAAAAACGAATAATCATCCGTTAACTGCGTTTTGTTCAAACCTAAATTTTTTGTGAACTGTGTTTAACTAGAATTTTCCTTGACAATACTTAATGTCCTTGTGATAAGTTAACAGTAGTTTAAGCGTTTTTTTTTTATCTAAATGCAGGACTCGTTCTTCTTTCAGAATGTACAAACAAAGCTTCGAATTGCCTTGATACGAGATTTAAAGCATCCTTGTACTTTTGATGTTCGTATTGATAGTCCAATAGGCACTTGTTCTTTTCCAGCACGTACCAACTGATACAAGTGGACTAACATCAAAGTTCAATAAAGAAGGGAATTAAAATATATAAATTATCATAATAATACCAAAGATTTACAAGACTAACAAAGATTATAGTTTAGGGATTCTACACGATACTACGATTAATCGTGTTTTGTGGAGAAACTAAGTTTTTAGTTTTGTCGCTAAAACTACTGTAATCGTTTTCACTCATAACAATGGAATGTACCACCATGCAACTTTAGCACGTTTTCCGAAAACTAAATGCGTTACCCAAATTTGTTCTCTTTTTCATGTTCCTAAAATTCAACTTTATACATTTGCAGGTGTAGACCTCTTCACTTTTTCCTATTTCTCAGAATTTCAATAGCAGTTGATGGAATGGAACTTTGGAAGAGAACAAAAAACTACAAATGTCGATTTAAGTGTCTGTTTTTAAAACAAAATATTGTTTTGGTTGAGTTTTTAGACGGTACTCGTAGCGTAATGGTTAAAAATTTATCTCATTAAACGGCTGAATTTGGTTGAACACCGTCATTGATGCGCCAATATTAGCCCCATGCAGCGTACATATGTAAGTATTCAGTTATACTACTGCGAGCAAATTTTTCCTCATTTGTGGTTTTAGATCACTTCTTACTAACGACTGACATACATGTAAAGTCACTAAGCAATGAATATTTTAACTGAAACGTTTCAGAGGGTTGTAAAGTAAGAACGAACAAGAACAAAAAATCTTTGAAAAGTTGATCTTTTGAATTTATGATTGCTTGATAGATCTTTTACAGAATGTTTTTACACTTAGTCAATCAAAAAAGTTTAGACAAAGAATTGTAAATTTAAGAACCAGTGTGTAATTTAGCAATTGAGCTTTCGACTCAAACGTGAGTCTTTTTCACATATGTTCTTTGGTCTCATATGAACAAGACTCGAGTTGGAGCCGAGAGCTTAAATACTAAATTACGCAGACTCTCTACTTTGTAATTATTTACTGTATAACTGATTATGGATCTTGGACAAAAATGCCTTGGCAGAAAGCCATCGTTAACTTTGAGTTCCAGCAATAGACTTTTCCTAAGGCACCAGCAGCTTGTGCAAATCACAACTCCCCTGTGGTTTGGAAGGAGAATGTTTTCAAATCACATTTTAAACGGTTTGCGCGCTAGTATGGTAGAAACCTCGAAATAGTTATCCTTTCATATTACGTGAAAAGGCGTATTTCTCTCAGCCGTCCTGTGTTGTTGTTGCTGTATCGCCGTTTAATGTACCTATGAGTGGATATTTTTAACCTAGCAAATCGACAAACATTTGTAATTTGTATTGCTTATAGAAATCTTCATGTAATCGTTCAAGCTATTTAATGACGATAATATCTTAGAACTTATAAAAAATAGATAATCCAGGATTTGCGTCAAAGTTTTACTTTTAGTTATAACTGTGTCATTCTTGTCATTCGAATGCTCTTTTTGTTTTAACAACTAATTATCGTTTCTATGCCGGTGAAGAAACTTCAATTATTACATTCATCAGTTGTCGTGTTTGTTCTGTTCTTCTGAATATGTAAAAAAAGCTAGATACGAAATACACACATTTATGATGATACAACAAAGCACAACCCTTGTATCTCAATGGGTCTGGTTAGTTCATAAATCACGACCTTGAAAATTACTCAGTTTCATAATATCAAACTAAACTTGAATCATCCATATGAAATGTTATTCAAAAATGCAAGGTTAAACGTTTGATAATTGGTATTAATACTATTAAGGAACAAGCCGTTTACCTGGCACGAGCTTATCTTAACCTAACTGAAATATGTGCTTGCAGCATCAAAACCGGCGCTGATTTTAGTACCGATAGACGCTCTACCTTACCTTTTTAAACAATCAAATCTAACTTCATTTAATGTTCTTTTTACCAGACTTAAAATGCGACTGTTACTGCATGCGGAGTTTCTCTGTGTTCTTGTTCTCGCGTCATTATCAGCAACCGTTGTCTCGGCAAAAGGTGAGTAAATGGTTTAAGTTTCAGTTGTGCAAAGATTCATATGACACGACTGTGTGGAAATAAGACTTTATCCATATGAAACTTTGGAAAGACAAAATCATCCAGTACGTAATAGCCTTCCTTTGCTTGATAAACAAAGCTGGCTGAGATCGTTAAACCCGTTCGCAGGTGCGATATTTACGGCGATTTTTGGTGCGATTTTCCTGGCGATTTCGATAGCGAGAAAAAATTTGCACATGTCAGCAACCGGCGGTTTGACTGCATTTTTCCAAGTTCACGTTACTGCGATATCTAAGATGTTCGGAACATGTCTAACTTTCACTGCGATACTGGTGCAATTTTCTTCGCCAAAAATATCGCACCTAAAATTGCCGTAAATATCAAGCCGTTTCAATGGGCGGTCCTTAAACCGTGACTGAACTGCTGAGCGCGAGAACCAAAAACCTTATATAATACAAAGTTATATAATACAGCATGTGGGGGAGGGATTTGATCTTATAGACAAAATATTAACAAAGGGGGTAAGGCTAGGTAGTTATGACGATCCTAACCGCACTCTGTGAGTATGCAAGAACAGTCTCCTACTCTGAGCGCAGAGCTATTGGAGATGCCAATTTTAGAAGAAGGAGATAATAAAATAAACCAAACATTTTACTTGTATTCAAAGCAGTGGCAAAGCAACGTATGTAAAAGTGAATCAGTGAATATCTGCAAGGGATATATGCAGCATTTGCATCAAGAACGATCGTAACTTTTACCCGGAGGCCAATGCTAAGTTTTGCAAACTTTGGCAGTGTGATGACTGATGACTCACATCTCTAGCTACTCTTTTAAAAACCAAGCACATGCTAGGAAACAAACATTTATCAAATTTTATACCACGAAACTTATACATTTGATCTGAAGCTTCTAGGCACTAAAATGACGGATAACGGGTGTTTTTTGCTTAATACCCATTAAGGTTGTAATACACCGCGATCGCTATTTATACATATGATACAAATCTTTTGCATTTGTTTGTACCTCATTGAAAGCCAGTTTAAAAGTTTCGCGGCATCAACCTAGTTAGCTGTTTTTGTAAATGAGCTCAGTGTAATTTCGAGAGAGCACTCAAAAGACTTTTCGTTTTGATTTATGCTTTACGTTCTCAAATTTTTTAAAATATGTTATGCATAATCAGAGTCTTGTGGAAGCTAGCGGAAGCTTAATTGCCTATTGAAATTAAACTTGACACTTCTCCGCGGTCTTAATTGAACTTTACCGGTGCATGCTAAAATATGCGAACTGCTAAGAGCGTGTTTTAAACACCTCATTCAGTCCTTTTATTGAACGACAAAGTCTTTTGGGATAAAAACGTTTAGCCTGGGAATATATATAAAGCAGCTGATGCAGAGAGTTTTCAGGAATCTGTGGAATTTAAGGTATGTTAGTCTTTGCTTTTTTTTTTATTTTTATAAAGAAACAGGCTCATTGGCGGCTTCGGCAGCACTCCAAGTTGGAGCTCGCTCACAAAACCATGTCCAGTTTGCTTGCTCAGTAATGCGGCCTGTTCCAGAACAAATGAGAAAAGCAAAGTGATATAAGCCTTGTTTGTCAAGTAACATTTAGACAGTTATCATTCTTGTCGTCACAGAAAATTATTTCTGTAATACAGTGAAGACGAAACTAAGTAACAATTAATGGCGGCCACAAGCAATTCTATTTTTTTAGAATTAAGTCGTTGCGACCTCCGGGGACAGCTCTCGATTGACCCTAACACATGATGGCTTGCGTCGTTTTTAACATCTGTGCATTTGTGCCAAAGTTTTATCTTTGAATTGCCGAAGGTTTTGATAGAAAACATTATGGTTTGACGGAAGTGAAGTATCCTTTCATTTTATGAAAGATCTGAAACTGTCTTAGTAACACGCGACAATGGGCGGTGCGAAACACAAGCTTAAAACAATAAAAGATTTGCTTCAATTTTCCTTTCAACCGTCTTTATCATAATGCGTGTGTATACAAATGACTTATTTACAGCGAATACCCAAACTGCATGCGTTTGTTTTAAGTTCGAGTATTGAATAGCCACTGAAGTTTTCCGACTGTTCTAAAATTTCAGAGGGTGTTCAGTTACTCGTGTTTGTTTGAATTTCGCTGCTGCATTTCGGCTTACAAAATTCTTATCAAAGTGCCAGCTGCTCATGCCCGGTAGTTAAATGCTCGTGCATTAGACGTTAAGGGACATACTCTACTCGCGCGCGTTTACTGTTGATAGGTAAACACTTAGAAGTTTAAGGAGTGCGTTGCTGACCAGAACGCCCAGCTATGTAAAAAGCTATTTGTGTTCCACCGACAACTGGGTAAAGAACTATCTGAGTTTTCTTATGCAGCCCCGAAGATAGCACACGTTTGCATCGTACCGACGCAACTGCCGAACTACACTACCACGCTGTGCACTATTAAACTAGTACGCGAGGCATTTTCAAGGCTTGGCTGCACATGTTTTGCCTTATTCACGCCCACATTTTGTATCACCTTAAAATCAAAAGTGCGGACAAATTGTAACAATGTAACGTGGGTTAGGGTAAAGTGAATACAGAAACAGTCGAAAACCTTCCGACTATTACAACGACCAAACGAGTATAACTCGTGAATCTTCCGCCACTTCGCAAGGCGCAAAGCTTAAATAGACCACTGCTTCAGGCTTTTTCCAGCGTAACAATAGGGAAAAGTTTGCAAGTTGGCATAGCTCCATAATAAGGCCCAAAAAGATAACATGCGGCTAAGTAAAAATATGATTTACAATAGACGCAAATTAATCTATTTACTCGACTAAACTAGGACGTGACTAAGCAAGCACATTTCTTTGTACCATTCATGTGACCAGTTCGTGACCAACGTAAGTTTTGTTGCTTAATTGCGTCTTGTTATACATGCGATAGTTACAAAGACCTCAAGAAAAACTTCCAGCGGTTGTAAAACTTAAATGTTAGAGACGGTAAAAGTTAAGTCGTTTTAAACGAAAAACAAGCAAAGTTTGCAATTTTTATTGGCATTCCCACAAAACATTGGGAAAAATGTAAAATTTGAATAATCATCATTAACGGGCGCCAGATATTTAGAAATATCAAATGCTAAATAGCTAGGTTAAGCGTAAATTGGTTGAAACACTCATCAGGTTCATAGCAGAATAACTCAATACATAATTAACTGAAAGGGCTCCTAGAAGCAAACACTAACAGTGAACACACAAACAACAGGCAAACAAAATACAAGCAAACGTACACACTTGCAAAGGTAAACAATGAATGAATGAAAACTGCAAAGAAGAGGTACCGATTCAATTAAGTATTTGCTATATTTAACAAAAAGGGAATCAGTTACCAACTTATTAAGTAAAGGTATAACAAGACTTAGGCTCAAAACTTTTCTTCAGATGAACTTCAAAACCATAACTTGTTAAAGTAGTATGATTTTTTCCCAGTTCGTCTTGTGTTGTATTCCATCGTCAGTTTTAATTTTTTTTTAAAGACGACGGCAGTGTATATCCGTGAAAATCATACGTAAATGTATCGCTGCTTACAAATATTAGGTCTTAAAATTGAAAAGCTCAAGCCTTAAAAATAAAGGACTTGGGTGAGCTTAAAAACCGGAATTAAAGTTATTATTAGTATTATTTTGGCTGCTACTTTTAAGAGATTTATAGGTGGCCTAAAGAATAGTTGCGTATAAGTATTCCCTCATGCCTACAACTAAATATGCCATTGGTCCTCAAATAGTCCCATACTTTACTATTCTTATTATTGAGTTTATTACCGTATAAATATAAATGTTGTTCTAAAAGCATAGAGTTTTTAATTTATGCTTATATAAACACTTGTGTTAATGTTGTTGCAAGTTAAAGAATCTCCACATATTGTTCACGTCTGCAGATGCAGGTAAATGCCCCGTCAGCTTTGTAAGGATTGGTTGTTTTAAAGACAATCAAAAGAGTCCACGGCCCCTCCCCGAGCTTTTGTTCACTGACAAGGACAAAGAGAGCAAGTTGTACAGCGGGAAAAACGTTAACTTTGAAGACTATGACAGCTACGGCTTGGAGCTAATCTGCAGATGTGCAAAGAAAGCTTTGGCAAGTAGCCGCCCGGTCTTTGGTTTGCAAAACTACGGTGAGGATCGTTTATGCTCCTTCTATGTGCTTCGAAAGAATTATTGAGTAGATCAATTTGCTTTCTATCGTTTTTTCCCCTCTCTGCTAAACGACTAACTTCAAAGAAAGGATGTCTGATGTATGTATTATGCTAAGAGGTTTTTTTAAATTCCTAAACAATTCAGACTATGCACACCTTCAATTAGCACTCAGCTTTTCTGGAGATAGTGCACTTTGGCAATTTTTTGGTTGCTGCTCAAAACGCGAAATTCAGAATAGATTACTTGAGTGCGAAATATCAAAGTTGAAGCCGTCAAGAATTTCTAAAATTTTAAAACACTGCTACTAGTAAGTAAAACGAGAAAACTCATATACACGCCAAGTTTGCCATGACTGCAAAATTTGAACTTTAAGGAATAACAGAGAAAATTTTGTTTAAGGATAAAATCCAAGCTTGTGTTATGATGAGTTAAGCATGGTTTTCACAAAACGATTTGTAGGCTTGATTCGAGCCTTTGAAAAACGCAAGTTGTCTTTGTATGCACGGAAAACTGGACCGAATCACAGAGCTCAGTCGCGTTTGAATCAGCTGGCCAACAAATAGCGCTTTAATAGCTCAACATTGCATATAATCTATGATACAGATCAGCTCCATTTTGTAAACACTATTAGTTATTTTGCTATTTCGAGGTCCAACTGCACAATACACTTTTCTCTTTACCGAATGTTTTAGCAATTTTAATCCAAGGATCAAAAATTGTACCCATTCATTTACAATGCAAAATAGGAGAGTGCTGGGGCGACCAGAAGATAGATTCCACTTACGCCAAGGACGGCAAAGGCACAAAATGCATCAAATCTGATTTTGGGAAATGCGGTGCTTCAGATAAGATGTGCATAGGGGAGAAGAAAACCAACTTCGTGTACAGATTGAAGGATGCCGGTAAGAACTATAAACGACAATATTATTCATTGAGACAATTTATTTGACGGTCTCGTTTGTTCATTGCCAATCAAATTTGTTGTAGCCAAGATATCAGCTTACCTAAGTCTGTGCATTTGTAAGTAAAACATTCAAAAATATAATATTGAAGCTCTTGTTCTCATTAACAATTCCACACCTTTATGAAATGTAATTTTAAGGGCAACACACAAAATAGCTAAAAGTCTCAAGTTTTAAAGTTTAGCATTTGGTGTTTATAAAAACGTCCCTAACGCGTGAAAACAAATCTGTGTTACACAGATGCTTAGTTCAAAATAAACTCACTTTTCGCAAAAGTTAAACAACTCAGCGGTGTCCAGAAAACGATCCCAAATTTATTAAGTTTGGATATAAAGAACGTTTGGTCAATCCTTTATAATATGCATTATGCGCACTTCATACAGTTTTGATACAGAGTATTCCGTGTTCCAAATCTGAAAGTTGATTTTGTGAAGCCTTCCAGAGCTAACTGCCGAACCATGGAACCAACCCAGTTTGCTCCTTTGTATCAACTGATTATCTACCTTTTACAACCAGGGAGTTGGACACGCATCGGTGGCGCTCTGGCACAGATAGACACGGGCTACTCTCGAGCGGTCTGGGGAGTAAACGTAAAGCATCAGGTTTACAAACTGAAAAAAGACCGGAAGAGTTGGGGGCACGTTGGAGGCAGCCTGATACACGTCTCCGCTGGAGAGGGTGGAGTTTGGGGAGTGAACCGTCAACGTCACATTTTGTATCGATTGGGTGAGGGAAACATTTTAAATTCCCAGTCTTGTTAAGGTGGCTGATTATAGTAATTACAACTGAAACGAGCGCAATCCCGTATCTCCTTACGCAAGTGATGTCATCACTAGCAGCGACAAAGTTGGTTGGGCTTAGCAAAAGAGTCCCCATTAATAAATAAAAATATTTTGTTTTTTTAACCAACCTGGCTGCAAAGTAATTGTTCCCTGAAATTCTCCAGGAGGTGATTGCCACCCAAGAATAAATATGTTCTAACATTTTATAAGAAACGTTTTTTCTAAACACGCAACTTCGTCCGTAAACATAAAAAAAAACATTTGGAGCTTTTAGACAAACTCAGTGCAACCGATCATGAAGAGAAGCGATTATACTGGCCTATTTCTTTGAATTTTAGCTACTTTCTTTACTTTGTTTGTAGTCTTGTCGAAACATCTTTATATCAGTTATACTGAGGAAGGTTGCCAAACTTGCTGAAGCGTTTTAACACACATTTTTTGTTTAATTTTCAGATTCCATGCGCAATAAAGTTGGTAGTAGATGGTTTCGCATTGCTGGCAGTCTGGCACAGATTGACTCCGGTCCGTTTGGCATCGTGTGGGGGGTGGACAGGAGTCAGAATGTCTTCTGCCGTACGGGTATCACCTGGGGGAACCCGAGGGGGAGCGGGTGGCGCGCAGTGGCCGGCAAACTGCAGTACACTTCCTGTGGCGAGTTCGGTTGTTGGGGCATCAGAGCCATTGCTGGGGAAATTCATATTATGTTCCGATACGGAGTGTCACGGGAAAAACCTGAAGGTTAGAATACATCTTTTCCACGATCTTTTCTGGAATTAGTTATTGTTTTTGTAGGTGGTTTGTGTTTAATAACTGTGCACGTGGATATTGTAAATTCTTGTTAGTCTTACGTCTTTTAATGTAGTGTTGTGTTCTAGTTTTAATAAAGTTCTTCACTTCTTAATTGTTTTGATGTAACCTCATTCATTTTATTACATGAATAATATTATTTACATCTACTATTGTCTTATTGTAATCTAACTAAAACGATCCACAGTTAACACCAGCGAAAGCCATCACACGCTAAGTCTCAGTTTGAGAATATAGAAAAATGTCAAATCACTATCAGTACGCCACCTTACATACATTGCTGGAAAAGTGCTAAATATTGATAAGCTAATTTAGAAAGTTGGTAAAATGCAACTGTTTCAAAAACATTGTCTCAATCAGTAGTACATACACAAAAAGGAAACATTTTATTGATTGTCAAAGATGGTTTAAACATACACATCATTTTTAAGCAAATGAAACTGAAATAGTTTTCAGAAGACATTCTAGTGTAATATTCTCTTTCATTTCTAAAAACCCAAAATTCCTTAGGGTTCAGGTATTGGACCAAATGCAGTACACTAAACAAACAATTTTAAATAGTTGTGATAACTCCGTGTCAACGTTTTGTTTCAGAAAGCACTAATTAAACGGAAGCTAGTTATTTTAAATGTATAAACATCAAAAAATTATCTTGACAAAATGACACTACTAAAGTTTCACGTTAGTTGTGCTTCTAGCTCACATCAACGTAATCCAAGCTGCTAAAGAACGACTGATTTTTAGACCTATGTAAAATCTTTTACCTGAGGGTATTATAGGCGTAGAGTAAAGCTTTTGGTTGATCTTATTTTAACCAAGTAAAACGAGAACAACCCGAATCTATCCGCTTTCAGACAAGTTGCGTGTCAACGTTCTTCTTGAGAGAATGTGATCGATAATAACTCACTGTGCATGATTATGCCAAAAAAGAAAATGTCAAGCAAGTTGTCATTCCACCAGGAAGTAAAAGCTAGAGAAATCCATTACTGTACAAACTTGGTTCTACACACATTTTAGGTACAAAATGGCGCCGCATAGGAGGCGAGGTGACCCAGCTCGAGGCTGGGCCAAACGGAGTGGTGTGGGGCACCGGTCGGGAAGGTTACATCTTTTACCGGTCTGGAGTCATGCGTCGTAACCCTATTGGAACTCGCTGGATTCGTATCCGAGGAAAGCTGAGTCACGTGACTGTAGGATGTACTGGTGTCTATGGAGTGAATAAAGCCCGCCAGGTTTGGCGCTACAAAGGTGAGTTGAAATGTTTTCTTTTAATAAGCGACTTTCATAATCACGCGCAAACATAAGTTGCTTCCGATGGCGGTAGTTATGGAACCTTAAAAGAAAAAATGAATAGTAATAATAATAATAATAATAATAATAATAATAATAATAATAATAATAATAACAGTAATAATAACAGTAATAATAATAGTAATAATCAATAGGTTTTAAAAGAACGATTTTAAAAAAGGCTATGCTTTTACAAGAAAAAACTTGTAGTTACAAAAATAAACGACGAATAACATTCCCGGAACCCACCCTGATTAGTTATTTAATTAGTTTTTATTGAAATAAACAGAAATACCCTGCATGGAAGCAATCAATCTCTGAAAAAATAAAACGTTATCTAGTAAGTAAACTTTAAAAGTATATACAATTGGAAAAGTAAACTGAAAACAAAATAAACATTTTGGGTAAGTTAAAATGTGATTAAATAGGCCGCAAAATTTAAACTAAATAGCATTTATAGCTACTTTTCGGCAACGTTTGTTTCTATAACCCTGCTAAATTTCCAATTAAAAAAAATCCGTTTTGGCACAAATGCCTGTAATATTTTACGATAAATATTTTTCATCCGTCTTTCAAGACTAAACCAGTGAAATTAACAAGTTTATTAAATTCATTGTCATAATCTTGCACCTTTCAGGAAAAAGAGGTCGAAAGTTTTTGAAGTGCCGCAGTGTTGGTAAGCTTAACTGTTTTTCAAAGTTACGTTGCAGGGATTCTTAAAACAGCGTTTGTATTTATAACTGTATGTTAAGGATCGTATGCAAAGGATTGTAAATAAACTCGAATCTCGTCTCAACATAGTTGTAACGGTGAGAATAGACATACACACAAGTTTTCCACAGAAGATAGACATCAAAGTGCAAAAGCAATAATCATGGAAAAACTTGGTTTTTTAGCACTTCTAGCTAAAGATGCTTTTTTTCTTGGGAGAGGAACCTCACACAAAAAAATACGCAACGAATACATTTCTCCAAGATTGTCAGTAGCTTGTTAATATCAGTTTTGTTTTCTGCACTTTATTTTTTGTACTTTATATCCGGCATTAAACAACAACCTATTTTGAATCAAAAACAAACGATCTACATCACTCATAACAACTATTTTTAAAAATGCACACAGAGTCTAACTGTTTCAAAGACGAACAATTTAGTTGACGGTATAAGAAGCAGCAGCTGATAAAATTTTTTACTTCGTCACCAGATATTCACCGCCCAAAGATGAGTGGTAGGTAGCGTGTTCAGGTTTCTTTTATAAAACTGTTTGCAAATCAAAATAATCTTAACTAAAAATTGAACTATGTTAGCGTTGTAATATTTCTATGAAACTGGTTTTGTCTTGTTACAGAGCTAAAAAAAGGTTGCCAAAAATAAATTTATGCTTCGATATTTACCAAAGAGCGTATGGAAAGCTAAAAGTATGTAAACTAGTACTGAGACGTGATAATTAAAGCATTTAGTCATCAAATTAGGTTAACAAAATTCTTTGGTATTACGCTGTTAACAAGAAAGGGGTCTCATGCAGAAAACTAGGCATCTGACAGACAACAACGGTCTTTTTTTCAAATGTTTTTAATTCAGTCTGTTTGGGGGGAGAGCATGCGCAGAAGCCAAAAAATCGCTTTTCAGTGAAAAAAGAAACTTCATACGGCATTTCGCTCAGTTCAAATTCTCGCCTCTTTTATTAGCTTTTCTCTTGAAATACTATCATATTTTGCATGTGGTGAAAAGATTATCGAGATAGCATCTATAAATAGCATTAAATTGGGAGAAAATTCAACGAATAATTTATAGTCTCTCTGACATGCTTCAGGAAACCCTTTTCCTGTTGGCGCGCTACATGTACTTTAACTCTGAATGTATAATTCTCTCACAGTATTTATCCAAGCTGAAAAACCTTCGCATCGTATACTTAAAGCGGATTCTAGTTCCGATTTTGGAGGATCAAACTTTTCCCAGACTTTTACGATACCCTACAAAAGATGAGATTTACAACAAATGTTCATTTCGCTCAACCCTTTAATAGGGTATAAAAGACCTGTTTATGATTAGTTATGATGAATTGTATAAAGAACCCCGACAATTGCAAGATATGAAGCGATTTCTGGGGAGTGTTACCGGATTGATATCATAGAACATCATTCATACTCGTTACCAGGTAGCTGGACGCGTATCCCAGGTGGTCTGATACAGGTGGATAGCGGTTATTCACGAGCTGTCTGGGGAGTGAACAAAAAGTATCGGGTATACAAACTGAAACGGGATAGGAAAGGCTGGATGCTGATTGGCGGCCTGCTGAGACACGTGACCGCTGGGGAAGGTGGAGTCTGGGGAGTTAGCAGTCAGTTCCGGGTACTTTACAGATGGGGTAAGAGCAAACAATCACGTGACAACCTATATGAAAAGTCAGCTTATTCATCGCTCTACATCCATCTACTGTTTCTATTAAGTTCAGCTTGTGACAATGTTCAGTCAGGGACATCATTTTAGTTTTAAGCTAGTTTGGATTAGTTACCGCTTCAAACAGTTTGTTCTCGGGTATAAAACTAGTTCTCTAAAAACAGTGCAACTAGGCACTTGTCTTTTATGGGAAAAACCTCTACTAGAAATACCGAGATTTAGTGAGAACAAGTAAAGAACAGATCGATTCTAAAATACCCAAATTACTTTCTAGAACAGTTATTTAGGAATACCACTTAGAGCAAGTTATAAGGCTGAGTTTACCAAAAACTAATTAAAAACCCGCTTTTGGTTATTATATTAAAGCAGTATGATCTGATCGTAATCATGGCAAAGTTGAAGAAATCAAAGTTTAACATGAAGCAAAATAACTGAAAACAAACTTCAACTTAACAATGGTTGCTAATACTTTTTACGTTTTACAACGCTTTGGTAACCTCCGTGGGATAGGGTACCAGAACTTTCTCGAGGAAATTTTGATGTTTTGACACTTGCAAACATTTTGGTATCGCATTCCATTTGCCAGTTCAGTTTTGACAGATATTTTTGCTTATTTAAATAGAGAATTATTGCGGCATAGGTGACCTGAAACCCAACTACCAGAATTTTACCTGCTTTCAATTAATGAAACAACAATAACAAACTTTGTTGTGCTGTTTGCGAATGCATCAACAAAGCTGAAAACGTGATAACTGGTGAGAGATAAAATTTGTTTTCAACTTGTGAAATACTAGATTTCAAATCCAAAAGTTAAAACTTTTGATTCATCTTTTCTATGGAAAAAGTATTAGATTTTCTACATGATTGTCTTAAATGCTTTGTTCCATACAAATAAGTTTTTGTATAAACAAGTTCAAGTCCACAGGAAGTGAAATAGATGCTGATGTCATGAAGGCAAACCGACCACGGTTTAGGTAATGCTAAACAACAGGAGGCGCAGAAACTGGCATCACCTTATAGTAACTGGTGTCAAATAATGGTCAACTTATCGTTTTATCAGGTTCAATGCGGAATAGAGTCGGCAGCAGCTGGCACACCGTCGATGGCAGTCTTGTGCAGATCGACTCTGGTCCGTTTGGTATCGTGTGGGGTATCGACAAGCGTCAGAAAATCTACGCCCGTACGGGGATCACGTGGGCAAATCCAAAGGGGAGCGGGTGGCGCCATGTTCTTGGTAAACTAAAGTACATAACCTGTGGAGAGCTTGGGTGCTGGGGCATTGACGCACAGTATCGGATTTTTTTCAGAGACGGAATTTCACGACGATTGCCGCAAGGTGAGACGATCTTTCTGGGGGAGTACTTACCTCTGCGACGAAATATGTACGACCATAAGCGGCGACCAATAAACCCCGTTGTTGCAATATTGCTCGTATTTTGCTTATATATTTTTTTGTCAAAACTGCGAAGTGACGACCCACGGCAGAATTCTCAGAGCAAATAGAGCAAATCTGGAAACAATGTTTTTATTGACAGCTTCTTTTTTGCGAAAACCCATTTACTTTTTCCACTTTACTTACAGAACGGACGAACTGGCCTGGAAACTATATCTTTAAGGCCGGCAGAACCAGTTGAGTCATTTGAACGAAGATGCTGATGATAATGACACGAGTATTGATTATAACAAAAACTATTTTGACATGTACTTGTGTAGAAAAACTTCGTGTACGAAAACTGCACGAACATGTACATGTGTACGAAAACTTCATGTTTCTTGGAGTTTTGGACACTTTCTTTAACCATTTGCATTAAAATGCATAAAATAGCTTTAAGTTGAGATGGTAAACATTGAATAAAACCTAGATCCTTTACACGTAAAACAAACAAAAAAAGCGGAATAGCTCATAACACTCTGTAACACAATTTTTAGGTACACGCTGGCGCAAAGTGGGTGGTGGCTTGAAACAGGTGGAGTCGGGTCCCAATGGAGCTGTGTGGGGAATCAACAAGGCGGGGTACATCTACCTCCGAGCTGGAGTGAGTAAGAAAAACCCCCTGGGAACCAGTTGGATCAGCATCGTAGGACTGTTGAGTCACGTGACGGTCGGTTGTACCGGCGTGTACGGAGTGAACTCTAAACAAGAAATATGGCGTTATCATGGTATGCTGTTTTTCTCTTGTTGACATGAGTGAAACTGTTTTGACTGCGCTGGACTGACTTTTTTGTGGCTTTACTTTCAGAAAGAACCAATTCAAAATATATGACTGATTTGAAAGACAGACAGACAGAAAAAAGGGATTGATCAACAAAAGTTAATATGGTGTGTTAATCGCTTGTGGAATAAAGTATTTCGCTGACGTTTCGAGCGTTAGCCCTTCTTCGGAGCAGAAACATCATATCCCACAGGCGATTTACATACAATATCAACGATGATCAAACTCATTTATCAAGCGTACACGCCCACGCAGAGAAAACAGTTTTTTTTTTCAAAACTATTCTTCCAGTATATAGACCAAAAGACAAACAAACAGAAAGACAGACCGACAGACAGACAGACAGATAGACAGATAGATAGATAGATAGATTGATAGGTAAAAAGACAGATAGATTTGTAGATATATAGGTAGAAAAATGATTGGGAAGTCTCTTCCTACTTGTGTGATTAAAAAAATGAAATTTAAAGCATCCAGCAAAATTGTTTTAGTTATAAAAACTTGTAGTTTTTGAGTAAGTTCTCACACAAAAACGCTGGCTAGATAAACAGCTTGTATGCATGTCTTTTTGAATCAAACAACCTGTAAGCCAGTCAAACTATAACATGTTTTAGTGTCGTTCAGTTAGTGAAATATATGTTTTGATTGTAGGCAAGAAAGCTCCAAATTTCTTCAAATGTCGCAGCGTGGGTAAGTCAAACTTTCCCCCGAACGTTTTAACTGGCATTCCTTTAGTGTTATCATTACTCTTTTAAGAAAATTAAACTACCCTCTTAATGTCATTTCATTTATATTTATGATGTTATTACTTGTTGTGGTGTATATACCTAATTATGATATCATTTCTTGTTTTAAACAGAAATTCATCGACCCAAGCAAAGCAGTAAGTATTTAGTCAAATTAGAAAGAACGTGTTCTTGAGTGCATGGTGTATGAGGAAACCAAAAGGTATCGTTGTTTTTCGGCTCACTGAGTAAAACGGAAAAACCACCATTGCTTCTAATTTTGTGCACTGAAGGCGTTACCCAGCTTTAGTATATTTACCGTTTTCCAAATACTTTTGTGGATTTTGTGGTAGAACGATGCAACAAACTGCCCTTGAAATCGCAGGTTATAACTAAAACAACACTTAATACAAAGCGTGCAAAGATTTTCTTTTTATATATGATTCATGGCAAAACTGTGTGAAGCACCGATGAGCGTTGAGAAAAGAGACGCTCAATTATGCAAGGAAAGTACGTAGTTAAAATGGATGCGACGTCCTTGAAATGTTTTTTGCTTGGTCAGCCCTGCTATACAGCTTAGTCACTTTCTTGTGTTTGGTACAAACTTGACTTATCTGTTCTTTAGAGTCTTTTGTAGCTAATGGAGTTAAACAAACACGTTGTAAATTGTGCAGTTTTCCTTGAAACTTCATAGTGTCTTACTATCCATTCGAAATTCATTTGTGCCAATTAAAATAACCATTCAATGGACACCTTGGACATTACAACTCGTGCCTCTGACAGAGAAGTTTTGCGTTTTACGTATTGACAAACGCAACCTGTTGATTTACCAATTAGTTCTTATCTACTATTTAAAACAGAAGATTATAAATATTTGTTCAACGCCAGCCTGGTAAATAGGTTAATGACAAAACATTATACCCGCTTAAACTTAGATCTTTTAGTCCAAGTGATAATCGTCATTGTGATTGAAATTTTTTGAGTAGCGCATTTCATGAGATTTTTTTGTTTTAACGTGTTAAGTTTTTAGCTATTTTCCTATGTTTCACGCCTTTTTTTAGGAACACTTTTATAAGAACAACGAAGCTCAGATTTGGCCAAAATATAAGAACAAGCTAAGAACAACCTAGGCTGGGATTTGGAGCAAGAAAATACATAGTTTTCTTTCTTTTTAAAAGAGTTCTATTATTTTCGTCAAACTCGATTTTACCAAGCGTTAAAACATTCCGAACGTTGATCGATCGAATTCCTATTGCGATTTATTCGGCTTGATGCCTGATCACAAGTTAGGTACATTTGAAATATTTTAGGACTTAATTCTTACTGTTGTTGTTATTTTGACTACTTTTAAAATTAAAAGAACAGCTTAAGAACAATTGACGCTGAAGTTTCCGAATAAGTTAAAACAATGAGGTTCGGCGAAAATTTTCTGGTTCTTATATATAATGGTAAGAGTGGCCATGGAGTTGCCAAGTTTTACAGCAAGGCATATAAACCTTTATGATGCGGAACCCATTTTTTATTGCCGCTAGGTAGCTGGTTTAAGATTCAGGGAGCCCTAGTGCAGATCGACTCTGGATACTCGCGAGCCGTCTGGGGAGTGAGCAAATACCACAAAGTCTACAAACTAGGAAAGGACAGGAAGAACTGGCGCTACATCGGCGGCCGGATGATGCATGTGACCTCTGGAGAGGGCGGAGTTTGGGCAGTAAACCGCCAATATCAGATATCTTATCGCCTTGGTAAGATAATATATTATATGGAAACTTACACATTTGGAAAGGACTCTCCAGCTAATCTGACCCTGGCCGGACGTCATCTGCAAAACTGTATATCATTAAGCCTGCTCTTAAAGCAGTACTTTGGACTAAGGATTCAAATTTAAGGAACTTCTGGAAAGAAGATTAAGTCCTTTAAACACTGAAGAGTAAATCACTAAATGCAAAAGTTTTATTTGTGCCTTGATTCTCGAATTGTACCTGCAACGACATGATATACAGTTTTGCAGACGTCCTCAGCCCTGATTGGCTAAATCAGCTGGCTGTTTTTAACTCATGTCTTACTTTTTCCCGTTAATTGTGGAATCTTCAGATTGGTTAAGAATATGTATACTTAATTCATTATGTTCAAAAGCTGCAAGCGCAAACGTGGCAAAGTTTTAGTTTTCTAAAATATTAAGCTGATGTTTATCGATTGGTTTTGATTCCATGTGCGCAAGAACATTCTGCTATCGTAGCGGCTTCGATAAACATTGCTTATTTTCGTACAGCTCGGCATCTGGTACATGTAACTTTGTTGCCAAGCAAGATCATCGATGAACAAGATCTATTCATGAAGCAAACAAAGTATGCAGAGCATAAAACGCCAATAAGAGCCTAGCAGTTAGCAAAATGAAAACTTTCTACACGCAGCGAGGCTTGGGTGTGGCATATTTTTCAAAGTGTCCGGTAAGCCAGAGGGTCAGTTGATATAATTGGTAATTTGTCTTTATTTTTCATCCTTATAAGAGCACCGAGACTCCTGCATGGTGCTTCTGAAACAACTTTATTATCAGTGTTATAACTATTAATAAAAATACATCTATTTTAATTGATGTTTAACTGTCTTTTTTTGTTACTACCACTGTTCTCAGGCTCCATGAATAACAAAGTCGGTAGCAGATGGCTGCGTATTCCTGGTAACCTCAAGCAAATCGACTCTGGTCCGTTTGGTGTCGTGTGGGGAATCAACAGACGTCAAAGTGTCATGTACCGTGTCGGCATTACCTGGAGAAACCCCAAGGGGAGCGGGTGGCGCACAATTAGTGGAAAGTTAATATACATCTCATGTGGAGAGTTTGGATGCTGGGGAGTTAACAAGAAGTACCAGGTTATATTCCGATACGGAACAATGAAAAAGAAACCTCAAGGTAAATCCCAGCTTTATTTATTCAGGGATCAGGTCCAAACCGACAATTCCTCTACAGTTGTTCTCAGAAACAAGAAAATATATTTGTTATTTTCATTTTCCCCCGATCTTGACTTTTCTCCTTTTCTGTTTTATGATATTTCAATAAAACGACAAAGGTAATAAAATACTAAATGATAACGTTAAATTAGAAAGTATTCCTTCTTTTATTTGAACTTGTGTCTACATAATCACATTAATAACTACTAAGCTATAAACATTTGACTCTTGAGACAGCAGACAGTAGATAGAATACCTACCCAAAGGTGTCCTTCGATTGGGTATTTGTTTTGACCCGGGATTTCATTTTTCAAAAAGGGACTTTTTCTCAAAAGTTCAAGGAAAGTCAAGAGGCAAAGTTCCACAAAATGAAAAAGTATAACAACGTTGGAACAACCTCAAAGATATGAGTAAAGGGCCCCGCAAATTGTCTAAGCTGCAGAACCGTGCGTTCTGTAGTGCTAGTTGACAAAAAAGAAATGTAGATCAACCTATGGCAATAGAACACCTCTAAGTACCTTCTTTTACAGTTATAACTCCACAGTTACGACATGTATATTGCAGACCTCTACGGTGATGCATGTGCACCACGCAGAACAAGGATCAAATACTATTAAAGACGTTAGTCTATCCTTTTATCAAATATGTTTTTAAGAATACGTCTAATGGACTGAGATAACACAAAGGTCATCACTATCGTTCACCTTCGGGCTCTTTGCACGTTAGGTACTCGGTGGCGCCGTATTGGCGGTGGGCTGAAGCAGGTGGAGTCAGGACCCAACGGAGTTACTTGGGCCATCAACAGGGCGGGTAACATCTATTACCGTGCAGGGATCAGTAAAGCCACTCCTACTGGGAGACGTTGGGTTCTTATCCCAGGAAAGTTGAGTTTTGTTACAGTTGGTTGCACTGGTGTTTATGGAGTGAGCAGTCAACGTGAGGTGTGGCGCTATCGTGGTAGGTTGCCAGCGTTACTTTTCTCATTATCAAAGTTAACCATTAACTATTATTGTTACGTGTTAGTTGAAACGACCAGTTCGGCTTTGTTAGATATTAAACGATAGCTGAAAAAGCTAACGAATTATAATGATCTATTATTTACAGGAAAATGGGGACGAAAATACTTGAAGTGCCATGATGTTGGTAAGTTTGGAAATTTTTGATAATAACAGTAAAGTTTAAAACATACTTATTGCTAGTACTGATGTTAGGTTCTACACGTATACAGGTCTTTTAATGCATCATATCTAGATTATCACTATTTCTGTCCGTAAAACACCGCTAATCAGCGATAAATCAAACCTTATTGTCATGCTGTCAATGGTCATGCACTAAAGCACTTACATATAAGAAATAGAAATATAAACGGAGAAATTTAATAATTTGAATTTGTTATTTTTTCAGGCGTTCATAAGCCGAAACAAAGTGGTAAGTTTGTGTTTGCTCGAAACTTGAAACTTTTGTGGAAAAAGTTATTTAGGAAGGTTTTTTTTAAATGGCAAAAGGAATTTTGCAACGTTAATCTTTACTCTCAGTCGGGAGTTTGTTCCCCTCATATTTTGATACTTAAATTTAATCAAATTATCCTCATAACTGCTGTTACTGCATGGTCCATTGATCCATTTTACGCGTATTTGTTGAAAAGGTGAAGTTACTACTTTTTAAGAATTCCAGGTCTAATTATGGTCTTCTTTCAGAGTGAATAATTCATTAGAATTTGCTGTGTTCATTTCTTTTTTGAAAACGCGTCCAGTTTGAAAACATCTTACAAACATAATTTCTACTAAACCGTTAACGATAATCGTTCATTTTCAATAAAACTTTGAGTAAAAATGCTGTAACCCTGGAGCTGGCTTGGTTGCTGAATGGAGCTGAGGGGGTACTAACTATTACTTGACAGCTAAGAGGATGGGTTTGTTAGAACTAAATGGCCTTTTGTTGTTTTTTATGTAACATTGTATCACTGATATATGCGTACTTCTCTTTATTAGGCAGCTGGTCGCTCATCCCAGGCGGACTGTTGCAGCTGGACACTGGATATTCTCGCGGCGTTTGGGGGATAGCTCAGGGATACAAGATATACAAACTGAGAAAGGACAGAAAAAGCTGGATACTCGTCAGCGGTCAGTTGATGTACATCACCGCTGGAGAGGGCGGAGTCTGGGGAGTAAACCGTCAATATCAGATATTTTACCGCATTGGTAAGAAGGTTAGACTTATTGCGATGTAGTTCTGACCCTCTTAACATCCATTTATCACCCAACTTCCTCGTCTTCATGTCGAAATATTCATATAATAGTTAAAAGCAACTTTGTTTGTGTTATGTTCTATTGTCTTATTGTGTCGTATCGTTTCACGTTGTGTTTTTATTATATTATGTTGCGATGTGCATGCTATACCATATTCATGAACATTTTTTATTATTATTAATCTGAATTTAAATATGGTTGTAAGTTATAAAGAGGGCCTCATTTAATAGCAGTCTGAAAAAAGGGAAAAATCAAAGATACCACTAAAACTGAACAAGTGCTATATATTTTTACCACTACTACTACTTTTTAGATTCCATGCGCAACAGAGTCGGTAGCAGATGGCTGCGTATTCCTGGAAACCTCATGCAAATCGACTCTGGTCCGTTTGGTGTCGTCTGGGGGGTCAACAGACGTCACAACATCTTCTGCCGTACGGGCATCACTTGGAGAAACCCAAAGGGGAGCGGATGGCGCCCTGTTGCCGGCAAACTGAATTACATCACTTGCGGAGAGTTTGGATGTTGGGGCGTTGATAAGAGTTACCAGATTGTTTTCCGTTACGGCATTACACGTGAGAAGCCTCAAGGTAAGCAGCACATTGCATGGTTTTTAACGATAGACAACAGTTTCCATTCAAAGAATTAGAAAACTTCCTTAAGTGAATGCTAAAAGTGTTTTCTGGATTTTTCTTTGAATTCGATTTTTTTTTCTGAGTTTGCTCCATACAGATTGTAATTTTTACTAAATAGGGTTTGTTTTAACACTTTCAAACTAGGTTCGAATCAATCCAAACTTTATAGACGTCATTAAATTTTACGTAAATTATTTATGATTCTATTTCTCATAACTGATTTTTAAAACTTTGTACAAACTATGCCAGCAAAATCGTATTTAGACATGATAAATGGTTTCCGCAGCTTAATAAAAATTAAAAACTAAGAAAGGTCTGCTTGAGTCCTTTTTTCATCTTGTTTCTTGAATCCATTCCTCACCGCAGTTCATGTACTGTATAAACTTATTTAAAAAACTTGGTTTTATAAGACAGAAGTATTTTCACTTCTTTCCCTTATAAATTCTAAAACAGCCCAGTTTTTTTGGGTCAATTATGGTGATCCTGCTGACAAACAGTTTCCTACCAATATTTCCCCCAGGTGCTCGGTGGCGGGTTATTGCAGGTCGCCTGAAGCAGATTGGCTCCGGCCCCAACGGAGTGGTGTGGGGAGTAACCAAGACAGATTATATCCTTTTCCGAGCGGGCGTCACTCGCCGTAATCCTATTGGCTCTCGTTGGGTCAAGATCCCAGGACGATTAAGCCTGGTTACTGTGGGATGCACAGGAGTCTTTGGCCTGAACAGTGATCACAATATTTGGCAGTACAGCGGTAAGGCAGAGGGCTAGGCGCATTCATAGGTTTTTTCATGCATCAAATCATCTCATTGGCAAAAAATGAAATAAGTAAAATAAGAAATGTTTACATTCCTACGCCTCTTTTAAATTTGTTTTACAATACTGGTTTAGAAGTACAAATTGTATCTTATGCAGTTTATAGAATATTATCTTCTTTTGAACCACAGGGAAGACAGGTCGCAAATATCTCAACTGCCGCAGTGTGGGTAGGTCTATTTTGCATATCTGAGCATGTCTTCATTTTTCTTCTTTTGTGACTTTTGATAGCTTTTCACACTGTTATTGAAGTTTGTCAATGTCATAAGCCGTCATATTATTACTATTTCTATACAAGCTATTTTTTTCGCAAATTTTATTAGTCTATTAATCATTAGCACACTACCATTTTTTTCTGGAAACTGCTGGTATAATACGGCGGGTAATTGGGCTTTAATAGTTGTCATTCTAATTTTTAAAAAGTGAAAAGTATTACAGGTGTTAATGCGGCGGACTAAATAAAGCAAATTCAGCGCTGATCAAATGGGTGAGCTTGAAACAAAATGCACGGTGTTGCTTGCTCATAGCGTTTCCTATTAAGTTTCTGTAATCAACATATTTTAAGAAACATTAAGACTTAGTTTTGAAGGCAGAAGTCTTGTAGAGAGCCCCGTATAGAGCAACCGCAAAACTATCCTTTTAAGACAGATGTACTTTATTGACTAAAACCTTGAAATTTATGCCATGAAATATCATGATTATGTTTGTCAGCAAATTATAACTTTAAGTTGTAACTTTTTGTCAGTAAAATATACTACACACCTTACAAGATAGTTAATCAAAGGATATTCACCAGCCCTTGTATTAAAGACAGACAGAAAAGTAGCTGTATTAAGTACATTAACACCACTACTAGCAGCAGACAATAATCAGCGTTTCTTCTTGTTTATGTATCAGAGGTGCACCGCCCAAAGCCCCAAACTAAAAGTAAGTGAAGTTTTTTATGTAAAGTTAAACGGAAATAGCAATCAGGAATTGAGTATACGTACTTCTCGTGTTAAAGCAACGACGGAAGAAACACGGCCAGGCCGTTGAGATCTTTCATAAATTGCTTTATGTACGTATACTTGGTTTTATACAGTACGTTTTAAACGAAACTGTAAGAATATTTTCGATAAACTGCTAGAAATTTTAAAAGTTTGTCAAGTGTCCTTTACACCACTCTACTCTATTCTTCTCTACTCTACTTTATAACTAAAAATTCGCTTTTTGCCCAATTAACAATGCTATTTAAGATCCTCGCTACTAATTATTGAGGAATACTCCAATTGTTTTAATGTTCACGTTAAAGTGGGTATTGATAACATAACATAACCAAACACAACAGAACAGAACAGTACAGAACAGAACATAACAGAACGTGACGTGACGAAAAATATCGTAACGTGAGACAACACGACATAATACAATATAAAAGAATGTTATATGGTTAGTCCAATAATAATAATAATAATAATAGTAATAATAATAATAATAATAGTAATAATAGTAATAATAATAAAAATATTAATATTAATATTAATAAATCAATATTAATAATAAGTTTTGTGTGAGTTCCTCGAGACAGTTTGTCCGTTTGTAATCTATCTTGTGAGAATATCTACACAAAATCCACCAAAGTTGTCAGTAAAATAAACTAAGTCAATGGTTCTGCAGTCACGTGCCGCGATGCTATATTGGAGCCCGTTGGTTGCTTTGTCGATAAGCGGACTAGACCCAGGCCTCTACCAGAACTTGTGTTCACCGACCGTAACAGCAAAGATTCTAAGTTCAGTGGTGTGACCAAGCCACCCGAGCTGGACGCGAAGTACATCAGTGATCTGGTCTGTCGCTGTGCCAGGTCGGCCTTGAAGAAAGGTTACACGACGTTTGGAGTACAGGAAGGTAATTGGCTTTCCTTGGTTACGAACAGGTTAATCTCGTTGAAGTCTTAGCCAGAGGGTTGTGCTTTCTTAAAATAACCTCTAGTTTGAAAAGAAAACATAAGAGCAACGAAATGTATTTGGATATAAATCAAACTGATATGAATAAAGTTATTGTGTCATTGCAAATTTAGTTGTAGATCGTTTTGGTCTGGAGTTTTATCTTTTTATGCCAGCATGATTCAATAGAGACGAAATATGCCAGTTGGAGGGCGAGGAGGGGGTGGGTGATTGGTTGATAGAAATTAGAAACCTAAAAGTTTTCGCATTATTTGCAAAACATTGTTAGTTGACTTACGAAAAGAGTTCACTAGGGCGTTTTATGTAATGTGCACACGCAGCAAACAATTGATGCTGGAAGAAGCTCTGTAGCAACACAATAACTATCTCAGTCACACGCTAAAAAGGATAGTGTTACCTTAAAACTTGAAACAGCTTCAGTACGTTGCAAGTCGCACAGTAAAACTATAACAAGACAAAATTACCATTACATTTCTTATTTTATTAATAGTAAGAACATCACTAACAACAAAAACAACAGCAACAACAACAAAAATAGCAACATCTTACACATCACATGTTAACGGCCTAACTTTGTTGTGCAGGTGAGTGTTTGTCTGGCCCCACAGCGTTGGATACCTTCCATAAGAACGGAAGGAGCAAGAAATGCGTAGGTCTGGATTTTGAAGAATGTAAATCCACCTCAGGCGCATGTCTTGGAGAGCTGGGGTCGAACTTCGTCTACAAAGTTCTAAGTAAGTACTTGATATTAGACACACCAATCATAATCTTTTCAAAACTGAAATTTTGTTATCGTTTCTGCCCGCTGTTGTGTTCAGCCTTGCTCATCCTAGTGACGGAAGCAGTCTTAACCCTTAAACAGGCAGGCTATTTTGCCACATATACAGGCAAGGGATTCGTTGAACCCTCCCCCCAAAGATTTTTTAAAAGATTAAAAATATGCACGTACCCTTAAGCATGCAATTAGTGTATGACCCACTAATTAATTTGCATAATAATAATCATCACTTAATTAGCCGCAGTTGCCATGGTAACAAAAATCCAAGATGGCCGCCGATGGCCGCCATCTTGGATTTTCGATTTTTGAGATTTTGCCTAAAATTAAGAAATTTTACTGGAAATAGCTAGAAAACAACAATTTATATGCCAAAACTTTGAAATAAGTAGAAAAATATAAATAATTGGAAGTTTTTAATCATTTTTATTCCAAAACTAAAAAATTTTGACAGCAAACTCTGATATCGGGCAATTAGTATGATGACGTCATCAATAATGACGTCACTTAATTAGTGTCAAAAGATGTGTTCATTATCGAGGAACAGATAGGCAAAAGCGTTTGGCAATCGGTCAATGGGCAAAAATTTAAGACCAAAAAAATCGAGGGGGGGGGTTCGTTGAACCCCCCTGCCAGTTTAAGGGTAAATTATGCGTGTTTTTCAGACTTGTTTAATTTCCCCCTAATTGTACACAATTTTTGTAGAACCCTAAGGTTAAACACTAGCATGCAACTAACAATTCCGCTGACCAGACCACTCCTAGACCACGCAGCTACCCTCCTTAATGTTTTACCAAGCGTTTTCCGAAGGATAGAAGAAATTAAATATATACAGTACGAACGTCATAATTACTACGTACCGTAACCTTTACATCATTATGGTTGGTTTTAAATTGTACAGCAAATCTGCATCACATTCTCGGTAAATTCTGTTAGTTGCTAGACATCGTGTTTAACGATATTAAGACAAAAGACATCTTTTACAAGATTTTTATCTATTAGATTGCTAAATTGTAGTTTTCGTAGTTAAATAATTTATGGTAAATGAAGAAAACTCTGAAGAATTGTTACCATGGTTACCAATAAACCATAGTTGTTAGTCGTAGAAGCAGCGGAAGCAAAATAATGCACACTTTGGAAAAAGGGGTTATTTGATTAAATATTTTTTTTTGCGATTTGCTTTCGTGTTTTATCTTAAACTTGGATAAAAGCAAATTGATGGCTTAATAATACATATATCTTACTTTATAAGAAAATAATACAAAGAAGGGCTGCGCCTCTTACACATCCTGGCCTTCTTCTGCCTTTAAAAGCAGGGGATCGGCCAGGTTAAGTTGACTCGGTTGGTAGTTTTAAGCATCAATGTTCGCACTAAAATAATAGTTTCCCGATATGCCTTGTAAATAGATACGTCGAGACTTTTTATTGTGACTATGGCGTTTGTAAACATTAACTTTATTGTCGCGTTAAGTTGTCAACGTTGCGGACACCTAAGTGATCTCGTGTATTGTGTTGTCACAGAGGGTAAGACCAAACCCACTCCGACCAGAAGGCCACCAGTTAAGAGACCTCCAAAACCAACAACACCGGCCCCCAAACCAGCACTGGAATGTGAGTACAGCTTTGTATGCTTTGGAGTAAGACAAAAAAGTTGAGATTGAGGAACAGGAAGGGGAGGCTCTAAAAGGGATCCAGTTTCCTTCAAGTTTTGTTAAGAGTTGAGACTTGGTTGCTTGCTGGTTTGGCTGTAAATAAAATGTAGTAGCCCCCCTTCTTTGCCTCTTTTAGCTGGCTTCTTTTCTGTAATAAAACAACATAAAATTTAAACTGTGTACAACAACAACAGCAACCACAACTTTTATTTTTATTTCTTATGTAATAAATAATTACTTAATTAATAAATAAAACATTAAATGTAGTAGGTAGCGAAAACTTAATTTTGTAACAGAGGAATCGCCCAGAGCTTAAACAAAAGGTTTTCTGGTTAGACACCAGTTTTTTTTAACGTTTTTAGGGGTGAGCGAGACTATAGAGCAGGATAGAGATAACACCTATTAGCACTATTAGACAATCAGTTAAATATCACTGACTTAAAGCGTGTTTCTCTTTAGGTAAAGACTTCAAAGTCTTACTGAAGGTGCTCACTCCATACAAAGACACTCTTGCCAACCATTTTGCCCCAGAATTCAGCAAACTGAAATTGGAATTCGAAGCTGGTGTAAGTAAAATTGTTAATGCAATACGACGATGTAACTGTTCCAGCTGTATTTGAACCTAACATGATGGCTGAACATGTTTCAAGCCTTTTTATAGATTGTCCCATGTTCAGTAAAAACACAGAGGAGCTACGTATACCTGAAGTCCAGTTAGACTCGGAGGCCTGTGATACATTGAAATGAACACAAGATGACTTAAGAAATCCACAGTTAGGCTATTGTGGCGGCTAGAACCATGTTTATGCGGTAGTTTTTCTTTTTTACGATCTTGTTCTATGTTCTTTCTATTGTGACCTTGTTGTTCACTGGCTTGCGGCACTCTTCAGGTGAATTTACTGTTAGTTCAATACCTGATGTAATGTCTACCAAATTAAGATGAACACGAGATAGAGTTAACTATTCATGCAACCCAACTTTAAGTTATTATAACACAAAACTTTTTACGCAGGTGATACAAGCCTATGACGACTACAGAAATTTTGTCGGAGTGCACGTGCTGTCCTTTAAGTAAGTGCCGCTTCACTGCTCCGTATATTAATGCGTGGTTTACTTTTATTAACATTTGAAAAATGCACCATGTGTTTAGCTGATGACGTCACAGCTGAGTAAACTCGGATGATGAGTTGATGTTCACAGTTGAGGGACAGCGGACTCAAAGAAAATGTTGTAAATAATTGTTAACAGAAGTAATGGGATGTGAGATACCTTTAGATTTGACAACGACTTCGAGTACAACTTTTTGGTACAACCTGATTATTGACAGGAGTTGGCAAAATTGTTTTCGGATCAAATACCGTGGCCGTTCTCCAGATAACTACAAGAATTGCTGAAGATCTCGTTGTCTACGTCACGAGTTAAAAACTAAAAATTTATACTAGTGAAAATTGTACTTGTAGTCAAATCTTAAGATCTCTTTTATATCTGAAAAGCAAACGGAAGATTGAACATACATCTTGTACAGACGTGACCGAAATGCTCAGATACTGACAGCTGTTGACTGTTGTATTACCTAAAACAAAAAAATTGGATTTTTATAATATTTCTATTTCTTACACACACTCATTTGCTCTACCTCGCAGAAAATCTGCTGATGGAAAAGTCAGCTGCATTTTCCACATCCACTTCTGCAACAAGGGGACACACTTCGGACCACTTGCAAAAAGGATTGTGACGGGCAAACTAGGAATGGTTGCGGTGGACAAGTCTCTTGCTCGTACTAAGAAAAGTAAGTTTCTCAAATAGATAAACTGATGTTCACGTGTAAGATCGTGGCTCAGCACTAATTCTTTGTAACGGTAGTTTTCTTTCTGGCAGAAAATGTGGAAGTGAATTCAGATATATAAGTGTTAGAGGAAGACGAAAACAGATTTATCCGTATTTTAGTAGATGGAGAAATCTGATTTTGAAAAAGAGCTCTTCTGTTATACTAATAGAAACATAATGCTTTTCAATAACAGTAAATACGCTTCATTGGATTTGAAACGGAAAGAAAATACGTTACAACTGACTTAGTAACTCATATAACTAGGATTACTATTATTTCAATATAAGTCAATATCATCGGTACTTTTCTTAACAGCGTTGTATTCTTGAAATGAATAGAAAGCTATTGTTGCACTTATTATTAATAAAATTAATACCATTAATATTGTTTTTATTATGCTTGCTGTTATTTTATACATTGTCAGAGTTGATCACGTGTTGTCTAACCATAACTTATCTCTCTCACCAGGTTGCTACACCCCTCCGCATATCTGCCCAGGTCCCTGCTCAGCCATCTGTGCTCCTTCCTGCAGCAGTTCATGTTGTGGAGAGTATTCTCATTCCTGTGCGCATGTGCACATCCACTCACACCCAGCCCCAGTGGCAACTTGTGGTGCCACATGCCCGTCTCACTGTGCTCCCAGCTGCAGCCCTTCGTGTTGTTCAACCCCATACCCACCCCTACCACCACCACCACCACCGCCCCCACCCCCATCTCCACCAGTAACTTGTCCTAACTATTGTTCCCCCTCGTGCGCTCCGAGTTGCAGTCTATCGTGTTGTTCCGTAGTGCCGGGATACAAGTGAGACAAGATGATAAGACACAAGAAGCAACCTTAGAAGATGAACTGAATTTAAAACAAGAACCTAGACATCAGTCAGATAAATATATGTTTATGGAAGCATTTTCCAGAATTGTAAACAATACGTTTTGTCCAGGAATGTGATGGAAAGTTAAAACTGTTTTAATCAATAAGATTAACCACATAAAAGAGTAGCCGTTGTAACAACTTGATGAAGCGCTATTTGACACAGCATTTCAATTTTAAATGCTAATGTTTGATACTTGAATTAAAATTAACCTTTAACATCTACATGGATGAACATTGTGACTTTGTGAATTACTATTACAATTGCTATCGCTACTAGTTTTCCAGTGTTTTCTACAACTACTGCCAATAGCTGAGGTTACACAGATTCCGGAAAACGAATTACTATGGTAAATATCAAAGCGTTAACTTCGTCTTGGGATTTCATACACAAACCAATAACTATGCTCAACGGCTCGGTAAATTCATAAAATTGGCACTAAAATTGACCAAATTCCATTTTTCAAAATATGTTATGCGACTGGTTATTTTACCTTAATTGGTATATCAAAAACCCTGCTCACAAGCTTGGTACTTGTCACGGCAAATTCTACTGTTCATTTTGGTGTTTCTATGGAAAAATACCACGCGGAACTGTTTCCCGGTAATGTTGATCACACACGAAGGAGCAGTTTAACGCGGTAAAAGAGTCTTCACTACACCACGGTAAATAGGGCATGAGTAACCTCACCTAATATTACCACTATACCACTTTTACTACTTTTATTGACTACTACTATTAAAACAACTACTACCACTACCACTACTACCACTACCACTACCACTATTACTACCAATTCCACTGCCACTACCATTATCACTACCAATACAACTCCTACTATCTCGGCTATCACTAGTACTACCTCTGGATTTAACACTACCACTGCCACTATCAGTATCACTACCACTTTCTCTACCATCACTAC
>JAOBRG010222205.1:0-65022 GCA_027574985.1 Umimayanthus nakama | reverse complement strand
TGGGAAACATCAGAAACATTTCTTGTATCCCTACATGTCGCTCGATTGTAGCTTGCATGTTTAGCCACCCCGGGACACATGCTGACAACATTTCGGCTACAATGTAGCGCGCTACATGTATCCTAGTTTAGCCAGGCCTTAACGGGTTCGGTTCCTTTAATACAACTCCTGTGATGTCTTTTTCAGTGAAAACAACAACCGTAAAATTTGAAGTAGCGTTTGCCGTTTGGCACTTCTGCGTAAGAGCCATGAGGACGATCGACTTGGACGAAGAAGCCTGTCCAACCTCGCTCCCAGGCTCTTTCCTCTGCCGAGAGAAAGACCCTGGTTGGGTCTGGTCACGTGCCACGTGGGTGGTGAAAAATAAAATAAAAGCTGAAGACTTGCTTAAAATTGATTCTTGTTCTTATTTAGCCTAGTGTAGCAAGGAAAATAATATGTTTTCGTTAAAACAAACGCACAAGTTCGATTGTTTTATTTGTTGCCACCTAGAATCTGGGTGGCACGTGACCAGACCCAACCAGGGTCTTTCTCTCGGGAGAGGAAAGAGCCTGGGAACGAGGTTGAAGCTTGTCCAGTCCCGACTTGATGGTTTGGGCGCCATTGTAAATACGGCGTATAACAATTGTATATGGGTCTTTACAAAAACGAAGATTGTTGCACCTGGTTTAATCCATCGCTTCACCCGAAAAGCGATCAGCTTTGCAATATTGTTAGCGGTAATGCTGGTAAAGTTTGCTGGTTCGATAGCATCGTTTGGTCCAGAGACTATACTCTTAAGTTCTGCAATCCGTTGAGTATTTTGTGTGTTGGGAACAAGAAGACCGACAAGTTCTCCTTCGGATCGTACTCTTCTTGCTGACCTGTCAAGCTCATGGATATCCATAGAACTGCCAGAAGAGCTGACTGCGTTTCCGTCTGTCAGAATCACTGCAACCTGAACAAGAGAGCAGAGCAAAGAATACCTGCATGAGTATGGGTAAAATAGCTAGAGTGTTTGTCTAAGGAATAGAAGAAATCGAGGTGATGTACGTATCTACAGTCATTGCTGCCGAGCGAAGCGTTGCAGCGACATTTATCTTATTCGCAATCAAGGTCTGTGTCAGACAAGATGTTTCTTTTCCCGTCAAGTATGAGCCCGCAGTACTCTAGTATTGTGTTAGTATTTATATGAAGTATCTACCGTCCGTGCATTGATTGGATTGGTGTGATCACGTCGTGTTCTTCAATGTTCTTTGAAAGAGTTTCGCAAAATGTCAAAGCTCGATAAGTATTGCTTTTGCTCATACAAACACCATCCCGAGTTATTTAAGGCGATGAATACTTCCGCAGTCGTTTCGGGTGAAAGCTTTCGGGAAAGAACTTTCGGGTAAGAACTTTCGGGTGAGAACTTTTGGGTGAGAAATTTCGTGTGAGAACTTTCGGGTGAGAACTTTCGGGTGAGGACTTTCGGGTGAGAACCTTTTGGGTGAGAACTTTTGGGTGAGAACTTTCGGGTAAGAACTTTTGGGTGAGAACTTTTGGGTGAGGAATTTTGGGTGAGGAATTTTGGGTGAGAACTTTGGAGTGAGAACTTTGGGGTGAGAATTTTGGGATGAGAGCTTTTGGGTGAGAATTTTCGAGTAGAACTTTCTGGTTAGGACTTTCGGGTGAGAACTTTTGGATGAGGACTTTTGCGTGAGAACTTTTGGGTGAGAACTTTCGAGTGAGAATGTTTGGGTAAGAATTCTTTGGTGAGGAATTTCGGGTGAGAACGTTTGGGTGAGAACTTTTTGGGTGAGAACTTTCCGGTGAGATGAGAACTTTTACGTTAGTATGCCGCTAATGGGGAATGTTCTTCAAAACCTGCAGAAAATGAACGGGGCGTACAATTAAAATCCCCAGTACGGAATATGAGCGCAAATAGTGTTTGCATTCGTTTATGAACGAAACTTTAAATTAAGTTTTTTACCATTATTTAGATAATTACATAAGCTTTTCATTGATATATAGGTTTGTGGGTGTCTGATGCGTATTAACAAAGTTCTATACGGAAAACTGAAAGGACCGCTCAAGGTGAACGGTAGAGCCTACCCATGAAAGTTGTGAACACAGTTTGGAAATTGTTAAAGTAAATAACCAGAGAAAGGCCAGTGGCATAGACATGATTCCATGAGAGCTTTTAAAATTGTCTGCTAGTGTTGTTAATCCATTTTCTTCAAACCAACCCCGGCGTTTAAAGTGAGACCAGTGGGCAAGCCTTAGCTGTAACATGCCTCATGGTTTCATGTTGACTTCCTCGCCACTGTAAAATCTCCAATAAAACTAGCTCTGTTCTTTGGTACTTATACAAAACTATCTTGTTATAAATAAATAAACAAACAAACAAACCCCTCACTTACTATTGTAACAGTGTAGCCTTACGATTCGTTTGCCATTCAAGTTTTAGTTAAACAATGTACTCAGTTAAAGGGGATAAATTACCTTAGCCGGGGTTCCTGTAATATCGGAGAGTTTCCTTCTGACACGGTTCAAGCCGCCTTCTAGGTAGTTCACCTGACCACGGGTTCCTCGTGTGTATCTATTTATTTTTGATGTTACGCTAGCCTTCGATACGAAGTCAGACACAACTGACCGAGAAGCATAGGTCCCCCAAGCATACCTAAAGGTAATACCACTGCTTTCATCTAGAAGGTTAACCAAGTCCTTGGCGATGTTCTTTATCTTTGAGAGTGTTGCTGCAGATATATGCTGACTGTCTTGCGCCAAAATAACCACATCTGCATTTGATTTTGCATCAGTCCTGTCTGAATAAGGTTAATATTAAAATGATAGCTGAGTAATTATCGCAAGTAATAAGACAAACGCATCTTGATTCGGTTTTTTGAAAGTAGTGTCTAACTATTATTAAAAAGAAAAAAAACAGCTTTTAAGAATTGGCATTTTCGCCGTGTTTCAGAGTATGGATTAAAGTGGACACTAATACTTTTGGAGACTATTTTTTCCAGAAGTTATATATCAAATATTTGGAAGATGTTTATTCTAGATAAGCACAGCTGCTAAGTTCTGTGACTATCAATCAGAAGGCCGGCTTATCAACCCCCGGCCATTTCGAGGTTTGGGTGACCTTCTTTTGCCACACCTTCCGCGGACAGAGACGTTAAGCCGTCGGTCTAGTCTCTTGCCGTTCTAGCTGGAATTACTTCAAAGAAACTACTCAGGTCTAGAAATGAGAAGGCAGTAATCCTGGCGCTGTGGTCTGGCACCTACTCCGAGGTAAAACATGGGCCGAATAGCGGCTTAGTTTGGAAAACACCTGTGAAGCTGGGTTTTGGCTCGACCTTTAAGCTGGTCGTTGTATTAACCCTCGGACGACCAAGTTACTCACTGTAAAAATTTAACCCAAGATTGGTGGGACAGGTTGTCATTTGGACCCCTCATGATAAATCCACCTCCGTCTCTGCAGACGATTCGTGTGGATGTGCTGTTGCAAGGTGCTGGTGTGATTATAAAATGTTGCATGTGTACACTGGTGGAATGGTGAATAATATAAATTAGAAATAAGTATTGCAAATACAGAAAAGATAAATAAATAAATAACTGAAACAAAAAATAAAATAAAAAAGTTTCTGAGTTACGGTGTAAATGAGCCACAACCTTTTTCTTAAATTGTTCGATATTTGTGGATCTGACCATGAAGTCTAGTAGCATGTTCCAGCGTCTTATTTTTCGTGGAAAAAAGAGTACTTATGTGGCAGTTCGTACGTTAGCGGGGTAGCTCGTACGCGAGTGTGTTTATGTGTCTTGATGTTCTTCGTCGTCGTAACAAACCGGACTCTATCCCCATAACAACTTAATCATAGTGGATTTTGTGGAGGTTGGCTGGTTTGTGGGTCTGACGTCTAGCTTGTAGTGAGCCCATGCGGAATTTAGTGAGCATTTCCGACACGCTTGAGTTGTAATCGTAGTTGTTGAGGACGAATCTTACCGCTCTTCTTTGTACCTTCTCAAGTTGTTAAGTGTTCGAGTATAGGGATCCCAAACAGAGCAGGACATCTTCGAAACTGGGACGGATGAGACTATTGTACGCGATAACCTTGACGGAAGCAGATCTGATCTCTAAGTTCCTTTTAAGAAATATCAGGGTCCTGTTCACCTTATTGGTGATGTTGTTGACATGTTCGTTCTATCGTAGATCGGAAGTAATAGTTACTCCGAGATACTTTATATTATTATGTTATACTATATTGTTTGCTCTTGCTAATATTTTACCGTGGAATGTGTATTCGTGATAGGTGAAAGCGCGTTTTCGTCCTAACTCTCAGCACTTCGCATTTTTATACTCCAGAGCATTTTCGAGTTCGCTAGCTTGTCTAGGTCTTGGCTAGTCGAAATATTCCCCAAATAGACAACGTTAGAAGACTAAACGATTTCGACAAGTCCAGCGAAATGGAGTCAAGGGTGGAGTCGGAATAATCAACGAGACCACATAGTTCGACACAAAAAGATACAAGACGGTTTTGCCAGGGAATCATTTTCCGCAGCGCTCATTTGAATACATTCAGCATGCTGCAAGCTGTTACAAAAACACCACTGGATTCCGCGCTGATTAGGTTTCATTGGTTTGGCACATACTCCGCAAGAAGTCTTCTGTTGTGGTCCTGGCTGGATTTCGATATCACGACAGAGCAGCAGAATGTTAATCAAGATGAACTTTAGCTTGGCGGTGTTTGACAATGTGGCAGACCTCTTCCATGCCTTCCCGTTGTTTATCGACAAGAAAGCTTGTTTTCCGACTTTAGGGGTTGTTGAAAAGCAGATCGTGAAACCGGATTTGTTTGGCCCGTCGTTACTCAACTTTGTATCATGTTTAGATGACAGTTAATCCAGATAGAAAGGGAAGGAGTTAGAATTGTAAGCGGACCAAGAAAACGCTTCGCCATTGTGCCCTCCTCAGATGGTTGACATAAGGGATCAAACTTTGGCATGCAAGCAGCTTTGGTTAGCACATTACTTTCTCGACAAGAATCAAGTTTTAATTAAGAAATGTTGCTATGGCAACAGCCGTGTAACAACATGTCCGCTATCTTGGCTAGCATCTTTGATTATTCAGAAATTCCATTTTGCCCAAAACTGCAGCATATTTTACTAAAATTAATAGAAAACATGTGTTTGCAGCCTCGAATAGGAATATAATAAAATTAGAGTCTAATTAGAACAACTTTTGTCAAAAAGTGACAGTTTTCTAATTCAAACGCAAATTGTTACTAATTATAAATGTGAACGCCATCTAACTAACGTCATAAGTGATGACGTAATCAAATTAACACCAAAAGATGCGTTCACTATCGGATTACGGATACTGAAAGATTTTTATGATTTCTTGTACCTCTTCTGGGCGTTCGAGGGTTTATTTTAGATTCTCTAAGCTACAATGCTTATCACTAGCAAGCAATATTAAAACTAGCTTTCAAGATTTACCTGAAACTATGCATTGGGTTTTGTTGTAACCGATGAATCTTTCCCTAAATCGTTCTTTAAACTGTCCCAGGCATCGTGCCCACTCAACGTCACAGAGGCACAAGGTGTGTTTACAAGTAGCCAGATTTTCGCTTCTTGGGTAGTCTGCCACTGCAACTGTGACAATCATGACATCACTAATGTTAGCCTTCATTGGAACGTAAACTAAACACCTAAAATAATAATGATAAAAGTATTAAGTTCATTTTTTCAAAAATTTTTGGAAACACTGTTGGCATTCTTAAAAATTTATTCTAGAAAAGACAGTTAAAAAAAGGTATAGAAAATTTTAACCTCACAGGTAAACTACAAAGTTTACTGTAAACAAATATCTTGAAATTTTTGCGTCTTCTTTGGAAAATAACCCACTAGCAGCGAACTCAGGTTGACTGGTAAGGTGTGTTGAGCAGGCAGGCCTTGTACTCAGGCTCCGTTCACTTTAGGAGAGCCCCGGAAGTGAACGGAGCCTGGGCATGAGGTTGTTGAGTAGGGTTAAAGAATGGCAGAAGAAGCACAATTTCTATTTTCAAACCCCCTTCCTCGCTACCACAAATACAAATACAAATGCCACCACCACCAGCTTCAGCCGAAATCAGCTTCTCTGGTTTATGCATCGAGCCCGTGAACGACAAGTCATACCACATACACCCGGGTTGCGAGTATAACGGTAGTTCAGATGTTCATTGCAGTTTCGGTGGATACGCTTGAGTGGCTCGATGCAGTAATCGTGGACTTTGCAGCAGCTGAAATAAATAAAAAATCTTAGGTGAATGCAAAAGCAGTGTTTTAAGTTTGTTCTATTCGCTACCTTTAAAAAATGGTACTTTCTATTTTCAAATATCTTTTAATGGAAAAACATCAAGCATATGTTTATATTTATGTATGGATAAAAGTGGATAAAACCAGTCACAATCAAATGTCTAAAAAGGCAAATTTGTTCTGTTAGTAGTGATGCAATTACAGGTTTCCATTTTTTTTTTCATTTTTTTTTCAGCGTAAGAGGCGTAAGCAACATACTTTTTGGCTTTGATAATTTTATTTTTTAATAATGTTATAAACCTTTGTAAGGATGGATGTGTCTTATCACAGTTGTAACTGTAAATGTAGAACTTGGCCACTATAAGGATGTAAAAAGTTTCTTAGAAAACAACTCATTGGTAGAAATTTTGTCACATGTTCATGATAAAAGCTCAAACAAACCAATAAAATGATGTTTTGTTGACGTTTTTGACCTCTATAGCTTCAATTCGCATATTAACGGATGACGTAATCACTACGGTGATGCTTGGCCTAATACTGAAAAGAATTTTATTCTGCTACGACAGGCGCGTAGCTTGGGTTTTATGTCTGTGTCATTGTGTGTGTCTGTGTTTGTGTCTGTGTCTGTGTCATTGTGTGTGTGTGTGTCTGTGTGTGTGTGTTTGTGTGGGAAGGGAGGGAGTACATGTTGGTGGTGAAAGTGCCAAACTCTAGGGGGGTCCGGGGACATGTTACCCCGAGAAAATTTAAGAAAATATTGGATTGCCTGAGACTGTTTTTCGTGCATTTTCATAATGGAGAAAACAAAGTTAAAAAGTAGTTAAAAGAAATACTGGAAGTAAATCGTTACCCCTTTATCTTTTGAAAACAGCACAGGGTTTAAAATAACAACCTCGTTCCAAGGCTCTTTCTACTCTCAAGAAAAAGACCATGGTTGGGTCTGGTAACGTGCCACCTAGATTCTAGATGGACACAAATAAATATATCTGGAAGATGTGCTTAAGATTGATTCTTGTTCTTATTTAGCCTATTGTTGTAAGAAAAATACTGTGTTTTTGTCAAAACAAACGCAGATTTCCGATTTTTTTTTACTAACTAGAACCCAGGTGGCACGTGACCAAACCCAACCAGAGTCTCTCTCTTTGGAGTAGAAAGAGCCTGGGAACAAGGTTGTCAAAATAAAAGCTGGCTAGTCAACTGTCCAATGACCCGCCAAATAAAATTGAGTTCCAAAATACCAATGTCTTAGCTGGGCAAACATATAAAACGAAAAAACTTTCAAGTCTTCAAACGGCGAGTTATTTTTACATAAGTGAACCGGTTAGGAATGAAACATAAGAGGTGTAGCATTTGTTATAAAATAGCACACTTGTTAATAACAATTTGTCGCGCTTTGTAATAACACTAGTTGTAAAACTTTGTTATAACCATTGTCACACTTTGTAACAAACACTCTGACACATTGTAATATTCATTGTCACACTTTGTAATAACCACTCTGACACGTTGTGAAAGCCACTGTCACACTTAGTAATATGACAGGTTACCTCCAAATTACAAAAGTTGATGGTCCATTCATGAAAAGTATCACTTACGTGACCAGCAGTCAAACTTGAACAAGCAATGCACCCCACAAGGTCCTGATAACTCGAGTCCCAGATAACTCGAACTTCGCAGTAAATAGAACCAAAATTGCGTTTTTCTTGGATTTTTTGTTTCACGACCACTAACATATTTTACCCTTGGTAAATCCAACCTTCGCTAAATGAATCCGATATAGATTTTTCTTGGCTTAGTGTTATTTTGTTCTCAATGATTCAAACAGTTGTTTTGTAACATTTATCGCCATCATGGAAATTTTGATTGTTGTTTTTCTCATTAAGTTTCCTAAAATTAGTTGCCAAATTGATAAAAAAAACTCTGTTTCGTTAATAAAGCTTGCTCGGTTTAACCGAGGGAAAAAATTGTTGCAGTAAATGTACAACTGAAGCCCCAAATCAACGTAATGGGGGAGATGGCTTTTTCTAGGTAAGTGCTTACTCAATTCTGGTCACGTGACTGACTGCGTTTTACAGTTGAATGGAGACATTTAAAAGTGAGACAAGTTTACTATAACTTGTGACAGGTGTTAAGTGCGACAAGTTTATTATAAACTGTTGCAGGTGTTACAAAGTGCGACAAGTTTATTACAAAGTGCGACGGTTATTGCAGAGTGCGACCGCATTGAAACACATCCTGTTTTAAACTACGAAAGAAACCAGATTACTCAATTCGTTTGTGGGGACCAAAGTTTCTGTTCCGCAAATTCCTGCTAAAAACAACGGTCGTTCAAACGTAGCCTAGTAGAAGTTACCACACGAAAAAGTTCACCAAATGGCACAAATCATGTACTCACAAGTCGAGTCTATCGACAGTTCTTCCAAACCCTCCTTGACCACACCAACAGCCATAGCCCCTTAATTGGACAGAAAGTATCCTGCTATTACTCCACTGCGTTGCATCCTGGGCCAGTTCTTTAAGAGATGCCAGCGATCGTTTCACACCTTTGTTGGCTGTGAAAGTATTACTCTTTAGACAAGTTCACTGCTTTGTGGAGGAAAAAAACATAGTATCTTGTCATTTAATTTCTATGAAAAGGGAAAAGGTAGAAAAGTGGAAGAATTATTAAAAACCGTTTGGGCGGAGTCACGGCTTAATATTGTGGTATCAAAAGAGAAAGAAGGAGAGTCGATCAGTGAATAAAAGAATGAATCAACAAATGAATAAGCAAATCAGTCAATAAATGATTAAATATGAATTATTGATTGATGGATTGAGTAAGTGAGGGAGCGGCTGATTGATTGATTGATTGTTTGATTGATTGATTAATTGTTTGTTTGTTTGATTGATTGTTTGGTTGAGTGGTTGAGTGGCTAAATGATTTATTGGTAAGTGCCTCGATTGAACAATTGATTAATCAGTTGGTTGGTTGATTGACTAATTGATTAATTGAGTGGTAGAATAATTGGTTGATTGATTGATTGAGTGACTAATTGATTGATTGATTGATTGAAAGATTAATTGGTTGGTTGGTTGTTTGACTGATTAATGGTTGATTGATAGTTTAGTTTGTTGGTTGGTTGGTTGGCTGACTGACTGACTGATTAGTTGAGTGGTAGGTTAATTGGTTGATTGAAAGATTAAATAGTTGGTTGGTTGTTTGACTAATTGATAGTTGATTGATAGTTTAGTTTGTTGGTTGGTTAACTGACTGACTGATTGATTGATCGACTAGTTGGTTGGTTGATTGACTGATTGGATGATTGGACAAACGAATAATTGAAATAAGGAAAAAATTATAAAAGAGTTACAAAAAATGTTTTATGAAATTTTCTGCCTGAAAATGAACACACAGTCGTTAGAAAATATTTTTTAAGAATTTTGCATTTATAAAAAGTCAGTTAGTTTATATCAAAGTAAAGATTATACAGTTACACACGATAACTGGAACCCTTGGTATTTAGACATTCCCGCTAACTCGAACTAAAAGTAATTCCTTTGGATTTGCTTTATATACTTACTGTTATTTCATAAACCTAGACAATGCTGAACAACTAGAAATTCCCCTTACTCGAAGTGTTTTTTCCCTATTTTAGTTTCAGTTACTTTTCTTTGTAGTTGAATGCTTGATAACTCTTCAAGAATGAAAGTAAGAAGCGATCTAAAACTATTGACAAGAATTAACGGGAAAGCTACTAAACGCCAGGGGTTAATCACACGGACTGTTTCATGAAAAAAAATGCATTCGTATAAAGTTTTTAAAGATTAACTTGAAGAAGAATCCAAGAAGACCAACTACTCTTGGTTTTTCAATTGTTTTTGGTTCTCTGTCTGTTTTTTCTTGGGGAAGGGGGCGGGGGAATTGTTTTTTACAGTTTACATTGCTAGAAAGTTTACAATAGAACTTGTGTAAGCATACATTAAAACCTCTTAATCCAAGATTTACTAGTGCTTTTTTCGAAACTCCTATAACTCGAAACCCTGACAACTCAAAGCAATTTCAACTTTTCTTGGCAATTCGAGTTATCGGGGTTAAACTATTTTGTTTTTTACGAGAAGCAAAGTTTATCAAACAAACCTCAAATACTGTATTGAAAAAATGCAGAATTGATAACAGTATATGTCTTCTATGTGATGTTATGGATGAAAGGTTTTCCTAAATGTGCCGATTAAGTTCAATGATTTAGTTTCTTTGCAAAGAGCAATCTTTCACATTACATTTTGGCCGGCATCATACAGGATAAGCAGCGTCACCGACCTTTACTATTGCTTGACATTGCTAAGGTTCTTCACCAATTATGACAGCTTTATCATTCTCATTCTTGAATTTACACTGATATCTGGCCTGAACAACGAACCGAAAATGTATTTGGCCAAAAAGATTGCTAATTTCGTTATCTGTGAACTGCCTTGTACAGTATTTCTACACTAGGTACTGTGTGCCAGTGTGTATCACTAAGCGGTTTTTGTTACGCATGTGCTATTTTATGCCTTTCAGCAGGCCCCTCGATTCATTTCCGCCGCTAGGAACGTTCACGCAAGCTGCAGTTCTGTGACAAGCCTGTGCGCATGCGCGCTTTGATTCAAAACTCCCAAGCGACTTGCCCTGCCTACCTGGTTTGTTGGTTATTTCTGTTTTGTTGTACGGTGAACTTGCAGCTAACGCTGTCGAATTAAGGTATGTTATAAAAAATGATTAATACAAGATTATTAAAAACTACCATCGGATACAATATATCAGATTTATCTTCTTTTCTAGTTTAACATAGTAAGTACTAAACTTTACTTCTAATACTTTATAAACTTATCACATACCTGAACTCAAGGCTAGTAGAAGCACTGCTGTTTGCCTCAACCCAGCGGAGTCAAGTGAAGTCATTTTAAATGTATCTTTCCTTTCCTTCCTACATCCATAGAAAAATAGAATACGTACGTGCATAGATAGACACAACCATTTCCAAAAATATCTTGATTAAAAAAGACGAGGAAATACATTTAAACATCCATTGGTCCATTGTCAAGCGCGCTTTGGCGTTCAAAGGCACCACAGAAAGATGCAACCTTTGTGTGACAGAAAAGTTTTGCACCCGCTTCGCTTCCAAGGTCATCTTACTAAGCAAAAGGTCCTAACTGGTTCAACATGCCACCTACAGAAAGAGATTACTACCCAGCCAATCAGAAAAAAACTCCGTCAACATATACGTTTGATCAATTTTTTAAAAATGCTAGTCTGATGGTTGCTTCATTGTGAGTTTTAAACTTTTCGGCTTTACCCATCGTTTATTGTTTTAATGCTCGTGGCATTTTAACACTTCAATCTTTTTATCACTCGCTGCAACCAAGCATCAAGCACTTTGCTGTATAAGTGAACATTGATAAAATACTTTACATATATGACTTTTAAAAAATTTATGTCTATATTTTCAAGAAGTTTTCTCTCCTTTACTAGTTACAAAACAGTGAGCTTATTGCGTTCATGGGTAGCAATATTAATTTTAGTTAAGTTCAATCCAATCCAGTTAATAGATAAGTCTTAACTTTAGTTTTACCTTCATAAGGGGTTATTAGGTGAATATTTTGTAATGCTAAGAGTCAAACTACAACGAACGATTGCTACACGTACCTGAGTATAGGGAGCACAAAGACGACCAACATTTGGGGGTACTAGATGTTCCGCTTTTCAACAGCAACTAAGTGATCAACTAAGTGCCACTAAACATTTTATTTACCTGGAAGTTCATAAATGATGAAGACCACGATGACCTAATGGCAGTGAAGCATAATAAGCAAAAGCATTGCAGTAAACAATAGAGGGACGACTATAAGGATTGCAACCGGTGAGGCTACGTCCACAAAAAGGACGCAAAACAAAAGGCTTAATAATTAAAGAAAACAACCCACTGCGCATGAGCGTACACCAAGCTGTGTGCACCTGGCCACCATCAAATTCAAAATCAGAACGTAAAAACACTGAATTGCACTTGTCTTGAGAAGATAGGCCGTAGTCACACTAGCGCTTGAATCGTACTAGAAGTTTGCTTGCTGATGAGCATTTGTTCGTCTTTAAGTTTGGTTCACATTAGCGACGGAGACGGAACGGCGACGGAGACGGAAGCATGAAGCTCCATATAAACTCTGTAAAACGGAAACGGAACAGAAGAAAAGGAACCAAGAGTTAGGGGCCAAAGAATAAAGTTCAACCTGACGACGTTGTTTCACACTACTTCAAATACTAATTTTGAGTTAAATTTACAACAAAACGTCCCTTTTTTCAACTACTCCGCACATTTCAAGCTTTTAACTTATAGAAAAAGGAGGGAAAAAACCGGAGGAAAAAAACTAGTACTCTTTCCAGAGGGTAAACGGAGGTATTCCTGACGTTTTTCAGAAGTCAGTAAAAGTTAACTTTGTTGGTTATTTAATTATGATGATTTAATTTTCAACGAAAACGTGCGTGCCCTTAAACAAGTAATAGAACAGCTAATTGTTTAATATCTGAGACGCAATTACAAACCTGTTAAAGCTTTCAGCGATGATGCTATGATGCAGTGTTTTTTAGTATAGCAAAGTTATTAGAAAGAACGAGTCTTGTACGAACCATAAATAGTCGGAAATGCCAAGGACAAGAAGAAGCAGGAGGCAGGGGGAGGGGCTATAGGTGTGGTGTGTCGAATTTTTTGTGTATGTGTAGCAAAAAAAGTTCAAAAACTTAATATAAAAAAACTTGTAGGCTGTCGTTATTCTCTATAATCTTACAAGTAAAATTTCATGAAGCCGAAACCAATCGTAAAATTGCACACGTTTTAGGTATCCTACTGATGAACAGTTACTGATTTGCATTTTATTTCAGAAACATCATAGTAGTCTGTACAGTCTCAATTCAAGTAAAAACCGAAGCGCCTTTAATTACCAGCAGACAGCCAAAGCTCAGAGTTGGTATTTAGTCAAGTAGAGCAAAATAAAGGTTTTATAAGTCTTTGTTTAAGAACAAATATCGAGTTCGCAAGATCATTGTACACTAGTGCAAACGGCGCAAGTAAAGTTCCTTACCTTTTAGTTTGGCTCCCTTGTGTCATCACCCTTGTACATTCTGAAGGAGAATCAAAGGCGATTACAAGTAACTTTCAATGACAAAGAAAAAAACTAAGGCAAAACAATTCATTTCGAAACCTCAAAATTTCCCTCCAAAGCTCAGAGCCACCACAAAATGACGCCAAAACATTAGTAGGAAGAAATTGTAAATGCAAACTGCCACCAGAACTTGAATGATTTCGACCTAATGATCAATATAGCAAATACCATCATCATAATCCTGCACCTTTACTCTGTGAAACACTGACCGGTCCAAGGATTAGACATCGACCATTGGAGCTGACTTAAATCGCAATTCTTGGAAAATGTTTACGTCGACAAAGAAGAAAGAGAAAGAGAAAACATACTTAGGAAAAGAGAATAGACGCTAGACTTGTTTACCTTTAAAACATGTAATGTTTCCCCTTGGATATATATAAGGAATGGATTAATGATTTCGTTGAGGCAAAGGGGTACACGCTTTTTCATATAAGAACCAGTAACTTTCGGCTGAGGCTGGGTTTTCTTAAATTTTTGGCGACTTCAGCCTCAAATTGTTCTTAGGTTGTTCTTAACTTTTGACCCGGAATAATAAAAAAAGGTACTTAGAAAAATTTGTTTGCTAATGTTTCATCCAGCGTTATACGAAAAACTTAAAACTGCGAATACAGCGCCCGCGAACGTCACGGGCTTGCTTATCACTCTTCCAACCACCAATTAAGTCCGACAAGTCTTTGTATATATTTATTATTTCGATCTGTTTACATGGATTAAATACTTTTCTTAAATTTGTCTGGTCGAGTTTAAGCCTGGTGGTTGTTCTTAGCTTGTTTTTAATTTTCGGGCAAATCTCAGCCTGGGTGTTCTTATTAAGTTTGTTCTAATAAAAAGGGGTGTATTGACTGAGTTAGTGCATAGTAAGTAACAATATACGCGATCAGTGCTAACGGAAAACTAAATGTCTGCACACATCAAAACCTATTCGGGAAAACATATATATTAAGGTAAAAGGTTGCGGTCGGAAACTCATTGCTACTCTCCTCCCCCTCGAGATGAATAAGCAACTAAAGCTGATCGTATAATTTTGTTTCTTTTTTCTTACCCTCAACGAAAGTGTTGATAGCTTGCAAATATTGCATCGAAAACTAAACAACACTTAAATGGCTACAGTAAATATGCTTTCATTGAGAACCAAGTAAAAATAGTTAGCAAATATGCCAAGAGGTTCAAGGTTAAACAAAGACATTTAAGATTGCTAACATTTTCAGTTCAAAACTTTTCATCTCAATTCATTTTTTTCCAAAATCAAATACAGTTAATATTTAATAATAATTTTGTTAATATTGTTGTGATTAGTATTGTCGTCGTTGTTGTTGTTGAAGTAATTATGACTGCTGTATCTGCTGTTTATCAATGGTGTCTTTCATTTCTCATCTTCATGACTAGAAAAAAGCTCACAAAATGGGTTTCCTGCTGAATTAGAAAAAGAAAATTTAGTTTTTGACATCACCATAACGTCATCATGATGTTATTCAGGTTTTTATGTAATAAACTCTTATCATGTAGCAACAAAAGTGTTTTAGAAGATACGCTGAAATTAGAACTTTAGATGTTACTTAAAACAAAAAAGAAGTTAAGACCAGTTAAAAAACTTTGCTAAGGTTTAAAAGAGGAGACAATATGCTTTTATTTTACTAATTGCATTGATCGTACACAAACTAAAACTTTTTTTGTTCTATTTTAAAATTTAAATAGACTACTGGTATTCATATTGCAGGGTTTCGATCACAAATGGGCTAATATTATTATGAAAGGGCATGAGAACTTTTGCTTTTTTCCGATTTTGCTTTTTAGGCCTTAATTTGTTGTAGTCACTGATTCTGATGAAGAGTTGGTTATTTTTCTCAAATTTGAAATTAGTTATTTTTTTGTGTTATCATTCAGTAACTCAATGGTCGCTTTTGTAGAAAAATATTGGTTGCTCAGTCAAAAACGTTACGCAATTGGTCTGGAGTTCAAGGGGGCCGGCCAAAACTAATTTCAGAACTGCACAAGACAGCCTACTGATTATCAAATACTGTTTTTCGAAAACTGTTTCTTTTTTTAGCACAACTTGAATTTACAACTTTTTTTCCAAAAGAAACTCGACAGATCGCTAGAAACGAAACTTCTAAATCCTTTTTGAATCGAATATTAATCGACTTTGTCTAGGAAAACGTTTTGTATCAATAAATAATCGAAAACTGCAATAATCAGTAGTTGAGGGAAAATGTTGGATGGTTGGAGTTGTTGTTCTTAGAAAGAACCATAAACGTTCTAAGAGGGAGGTGATCAATGATAAAACAAATAAAGTAGCATACCTTTTTTTGACAAATTCATAATGTCCAAAGCTTGATTTACTGGTAAATTTTGTGTTGCCACAAAGCTACTGCCAATAATGGAGAAACGAGTTATCTCAATGTTTAACAATTCTCAAAAAACGCTGAAGGAAAAACTAAGCTCTCTTTAACTTTTCAAGTTGCAATTTGCTAAGTCCTAAACTTTGTGTTCCCAGTGGTGCTACAAGCGGAATCGGACTGTTTTGCCGCTGCGCAAAGCCCAGTTTCGGTCACATTTTTTCTCTGTCGTTTGCAGGACGTCAGACTCTAAGCTTAGTTTGCAAAGTTCTTCAAACGTGGCCGAGAGTGGTTCAATGTACATATTGTATTCGTTGTCAAAAAGCGAAAATACCCTTCTGGTAGTTAACACACCAACACCATAACCTGTGAGTTTTAAAAGGATAGCTCTATGTACCACCGACCAAACTCATGGATCTTAAGCAGAAAACTCTCAAAGAACCTTTCATCCATTTAGTCATGAAATTGCATTCAAGTGATTCAAGGCTAAAGAAATTAGTGGTACCAGCAAAATCCCATAATTGGTACGTGTCTTTCAACAGTCGTTAAACGAGAAAGTATAACATATTTAACTTCACATTGTGGAAGAGTTTAGTTGCGGCACGCACAGCCCGCGCGAATCGACTGAATTCATGACAAGGAACTAAAGAAACTCGGTATTGTTGCTTAAAATTATACTTATCCTGGGATAACTGTTGGTAGCTGTAATTATCAGTCAAATTACGTGTTTGTTTTGTATTTCAGCTTGCTAACAGCGTAATAGTTTTCTTTCCAGTTTTAGAATGAGGAGCGTTTCGTTGATTTCTGTGCTTCTCCTTGGATTTTTGCTGGTAGCTGAAGGAGGTAATTTTGCGTTGAAATTAAGCTTTGTTTCTTTACCCAGTAACATGATGATCTCAAGTCTAACTGTGGTACTGATTAAAGAAAATAAAAGAAGGTAGCTTGAGTGTTGTCATAACCTCGTGTGTATATTTTTCGGTGTATTTTCAATTGAACAGGATGGACGGACTTAAGAAGTAAAGAGGGGCTTATGAAATGAGACTTTCAAACGTTGTGGGATTAATTTTAATAACAATTCCTCAGTGGCGGTGTTTCACCTTTACGATTCCGCATGGTTTCGCCATAACGCTGAAGAGATCGGCGACATGGAATACTAGCCATAACGACTTGGAGTGAGATCATATGCGAATAATTTTCAGGCTTTCTGTCTCTTTGACTAACCAAAGGCCGCTACGACCCACTACAAATTGTAGATTTTAATCTTTACTCCAGCCAGCCAAGCCAGCATTGTCAATTTTAACCCTTAAACAAGCAGGCTATTTTGCCACATATATACAAGCAAGAAATGAAAGGGGGTTCCATTGGAAATATCTAGAAAACAGCATTTTAAATGCCGAAACTACAAAATAAGTTGAAAATAAGAACAACCACGTTTTTTTAATCTTTTTAATCAAGAAATCGAAAGTTTGACAGCAAACTCTGATTTCGGTCAATTAGCATGATGACGTCTTTATTGCTGACATCACTAAATTACTGACAAAAGATGTACAGATTTTCGAGGATTATTTATGCAAACGCGTTTAAAAACTGGTTAAGGGACAAAAATTTAAGACCAAAAAAAACCAAGGGGGGGAGGGAGGAGGGCGGTTATCGCTAACTCCCAGGCCAGTAAAAAAGATAAGTGTTCAGATATTTTTTTGCTGTTTATCTGAACTTATGTGTTTTCTATCGTTGTTTTTTGTTCTAAAATCAGACAGAACAAGTTTAAATATGTTTACAACTCTAAGGCTGTGTTCACACTTGGTGCCCGAGAACGGTGCCAGACTTGCCAGAGCACGATTACCGCGCCAGAATCTGGCACCGTGTACTGTCGCAATTTGTAATAACGGTCGTAGCAATTTGTAATACCTGTCGCAATTTGTAATAAAGGTCGTAGCAATTTGTAATACCTGTCGCAATGTGTAATAAAACTTGTCGCAATTTGTAATAACGTACCTGTCGCAATTTGTAATAACCCCTTGTCGCAATTTGTAATATTTTTTTCAGACAACGTCACAGGTCACGTGACTTTGTTAAACTTCTTTATTTCACCTGTTTCTTGCTTATTTTGAAAAATAAGAGTGCCAAACTATGCAAACATGCCATATACGACTCACGGATGCTTGTTTCTTGATGACGTCACAAGTCACGTGACAATATCAAACTTTTTAAATCCGCTTGTATCTTCGGCTTATTTCGAAGGTTATAAACGCCAAACTACCCCAACGTGTCACTCTGGGATGTGTGTTGTGTGATGATGTCACAGGTCACATGACTTTTTAAATTACTGTTTTTGCTTGTATCTTGCTTATTTTGAAGGCGAAGAGTGTCAAACTACTCAAGGATGTCATGTATGCGACTCAAGGATGCGTTTGCGTGGTTATGTCCCAAGTCACGTGACTATCTTAAACTTAGTTATTTCACTCAATATTGGTTGTTTCGAAGGCTATGATTGCCTAATTGTTCTTAAACTTTTAACTTGCCTATTTCGAAGACTTTAAATGGCAAATTGTTCCAACGTGTTAAATGAGACACAAAAAAACGTGATGCGTGATCACGCCACAGGTCGCGCGGGTAAATTAAACTTGTTTCGCTTGTATATTGCTTATTTCAAAAGCTAAAAACGCAAAAGTTTTCAATTATGCTTTATGAGCCATGGGTATATCCATTGTGTTAGGACGTCACAAGTTAGGTGACTACCGCAAAATAATTTATTTTCAAGTTTCTGAGGAAAAAAAATGTCATGTCTTGTATTCTGGTATACTGTTCCGGTCTATTTATATATTAAAAAAGACTCACTTTTTCGATTGAATAATTGGTTAAACAGCGTTTTTGGTAGTTTCCATTCCTCCCTTCGTTCTTTTTCGAAAAAAAACAACAAGCAAGTTAACATGATTAACGTAGTTAAACACAATGTTTGCACTTTTATTTTCACAATGGAAACGTGTGTGATCAAGAAATGTCTTCTTAATTTCTTTATGTTTGTGTTAAGATATTACTACAGCTCGAAACACAAAAAAAAACTGAAAAACGTCAACATTTTCAAACACCGTACCATTTACATTGGAACGCCCTTAACTCAACACCTTACGCCAACCTGCTGACTTGCGAATAATCACTGTCGAAATTTTACTTCTTGTTCTTTCTCCAAAAGTTATTAACAATAATAAACCAAAAATAGCCATCTGTTAGCAGCTTCAACCAAGCGTTTGCCCATTTTGAGGTGTCCGGTTATATCCTTCACTGCAATAAGAATTCCTAAATGTCCTCCGTATGTTTTTATAAGTTTTCTAACGCTTATTAAGCCAGGGTCGCCGGTAGGACAATAGATGCGAGGTAGCTTGTAACGAAGTCACCGTACACACATACGAAACATTTTGTTGACATTGTACGTAGTGTTATAGACACAAGATATATGGTTCGGCCACGTGAAATCAGAAGAGCAAGCAGTCTGTGTAATAATCATGTCAACTATTTGGTTTGGCATATTTACCATTGATGCAGCCTTAGTAGGAAGGTTCCTTGCTTTAGAATTACCAACTTCGCGGATGTATCCACCTTCATCATCTTCTCTTGCCTCTAACTGTCAAGCCCTCTGATACCTTTATCATTGCAGTGGCTGAGGTTACTTTCGTTAATGTCATTGTCTTCTTGATCGCTGCCATTGGTGTCGTTGTCATTCTGACCGTCGCAAGTAATGTCGCTTTCATCTTGGCCATTGCTGTTGACGCTTTCAACGTGACTGTGACGGTTGTTTTTGCCATCGCCGTGGCCATAACCATTCTTATTAGTGACACTATCAACAGCAACGTCACCATTGCCTTCCTCATCATCAAAATTTTCAATGTTATCATCAAACAAAAGTGAGTGGTTCCCTTCAACACACATAATGTTCCCTCTGTTCTTCTGCAAAGTGTCCCAGCTGAGTTATTGCCATTGTACACTTGAGGTCGGAGAGATATGAACTGCTGCGTTGAGACCAAGACAAGATATAATTAACCACAATTTCTAAATTAAAAACGTCTGCAGCAGCCTGCAAAGTTATATGATCTCCATGTGTGCCCTCGACCGCCATTAACTGAAGATATCTTTCCTAGAGCATAGCTGCGAAGAGCTCTAGCGGGTCTCCATCTCCACTGTTTGGATGTTCTCTCAGATATCTATTGTTTCTTTTCGCAGATTGTCAGCTAGTCTATGTATGCATTACTTGCTAAGTTTGATATAGTCACATGACTTGTGACGTCATCAAGAAACAAGCATCCTTGAGTCGTATTCATTCGTTTTATTTGCTATTTGATTGTACACAATACTTTACAATAGTTAAGGATAACTAAGTAAATAATGACAAGGAAATGCTTAAACACTCTGAGATGCATGAAAATGGTCAAATTATTGATAAGACATTGTTTGGAAAAATGTTTTACAAATTGCGACAAGGGGTTATTACAAAATTGCGACAAGAGGTTATTACAAATTGCGACAGCTCACTTTATTACAAATTGCGACAAGGGGTTATTACAAATTGCGACAGGTATTACAAATTGCGACAACCGTTGTTACAAATTGCCACAGGTATTACAAATTGCCACGTCATTACAAATTGCGACAGTACACGCCGCGTCCATACCCGAGCACCATTTGAACACAGCCTAAGATAATCAGAACACAAACCTGAGTATATAGAAAGTCCAAAGCTGCATTCTACCAACTGCACTTTGAATACCATACAGCTACCTGCAAAAAGATAGGCAAAGTTTGCAACTTAGTCATACACACCTCTAAAGCATACATGGATGTTACCAATGGATGTATAAAATGGTAAAAAACTAATTTAGCTGCAGTTATTTTGCATGCTGTAACCTGTGATTAGGTGTCACACTAGATCGCAAACATAACGGTGACTGGAACGCACTGGCCGACTTTTACTGACAGTTATTCAAACGCATTGGACTTTTTGTGTTCATTTTAGAGTACTTTATGTACAGTTCGTTTCAATTCCGTGTGAACAGGGTTACAATTTAATGGATCTGCCATTGCACGCGTACCACTTACAATCATGTTTTTTTAGCTCAACCGATCTCCGACCTCAAAAAGCATCAGACAAAGGCAATTTCTGGTTTACAGCTTGCCTTTGATGCTACGATGAAACAAGTATTGAAATATGACCATGTGAGCCATTTTGAAGTACACTCGTCCGTTGAAACTGAGTTCGCACGTACTGAGATGGGGCTATCGTTTCCTAGACCGAAACTTTACAATGTACCTACGATGCCCAAATGTAAAAATATAGCAGTAAGTGAATACAGGCGTAAAATCAAGTTTACAACATTTCGTTTTGATAAAACATTCGATAAAACAACGAAGTTTGAAAAATATTTATAGAGCAAGTTGGCTGTGATGTCAACTTATGTCGAAATAATTGGAAGAAGCCCTGTTTGCAATGCCACCTTAGCTACCTCACGTATACGGGAATTCCTGGTTCACAAACCATGAAAAAGGGCCTGGGTACTTTACAAAAACACTGGAAACTGCTTTTTGCACTTCACACAACAACAAAATTTCAATTGACGATGTTTTGTAATAATAATATACTTAAGACAAATTAAGTTTATATTAAGCAACCAAATTTTATTCTCTTTTCACTTGAAAATGATGACATGGAATCATCGAAACTTTGTGTAAAACCTGTTTCGCTATTTTTTTATCATCAGTTCTTCCATCCTCGCTTTATTACTACTTTGCACGGGGTAGCGAATGATATCCTTTTTGCAGCTAACTAATCAGCAAATGATCACAAACGGACCAAAATAAAAACACATAGTCACGTTTGTTCTATGTTTTCTCCTTTTATTTTGAGAAAATGTGTTAATTTTCGTTATTTTAACATTTTGACAATAACTTTTTTTATTTCCAAAGTGAAATTTAGGTAACTCAATCTAAACCAACTTAACTCAAAAACTCAAACTCAACTCAAACGTTAACTCGATGAATGGCCGATCCCGTCAATTAGTATGTGCTTTGTCATTATCGTTATTGATATAAAGCCAACTTTGCAAAACGCAACTTTGTAACTTGCCTGGTTAGTAGGGAAACGACACGTTTTGATCGATTTACTTTTTGAGTCAGTACTGAAGCAGTCGATAAGAAAAAAAGCTAAACTATATATAACGAATGCATCAGTTCAAATATATTTTTGCTGTTCTTTTCTCCCACTGCAGGAAGCTGCTTGGCAGAATGCCTTGAACACAACGCGAGAATACAGGAAAGACGCCAAAGACGGCGGCAAAGTTCAGGTGACTAGTCTTACTCATAAACCCCGCCCTGCAGTGCCCCGGACTTGGGTCACAAAAATAAAGGCTGGACCGACGTACGCATTCATAAAGAGAGAGGCCTACAAGATGAAAGCCCAGCTGCTTACAGGACAAAGGCAATTCTTTGCAATATAGCTGCTTGATGTTCTTCCAGGTGCGCTGGGGACAGCAGCGTTTAAGTATAATCCTTTTCGTGTGGCGCAAAGCGTTCCTCGTCTCAATACCCGGCAACAACGTGTCACCAGTGAACGCGGCAACTGGCCAAAACTTCATTGTTGCCCGGACTGCATATCCAACACATTCAGAAGCCCTGATTGTAGCTGACATGCCAAACAATAATTTAAGACCCACTCCAAACACACAAACTGTTCTTTGCTATTCTTGGTTTGTTCCATGCAGCATGTGCGCCCAAACTGTCTGTAACATCAAGAACACCTACTTTCCAAATGTAGCTAACTTCATAGTAGCATACAGCAATCGCTATCCGCCTAATCCGACCCAGGACAACCCTGATCAAACATCAGCAAGCCGGCTTACCATGAGGAACTGTCATATCACACTGCTACCTAATGCTCTGGTCAGTAATGCCGTTGAGCGTCCACCACCAACCCTTGTTAAAGCAAAGTCAAATAAGTTATAAATTAAAAAGGCACTGTTTGTTTTGGTGTCAAGTGATGGTTACAATAAAATGACATGAAAGAGCCATGGTTTATCTCCCATTCTTGATAACAAAACATATAGCTCTAAATCGAAAATATAGACATAGTATATCCATCTAAGTTTGTTCTTAAACTTACAGCAGCATAAAGCCGGAAAATCTCTGTAACCTTTCCAACTGAAAAGTTCTGAACTACGAACACCTACGTTTATAAAAACAATTCCAAAGCATATTTTAGGTAAAACCCGACCAAACCTGATCAAACATCAGCAAAGCCAAAGGTGTTGTACCATGAGGAACTGTAAATATATCACATTGCCACCTAACGCTCGGGTCAGTGATGTCGTTGAGCGCCCACCACGTGCACCAAACCTTGTAAAAGCAAAGATGTAACCGAGAGTGGTACTGTTTCAGCTAAGTTGTGGAGGTTACAAAACATGACGTGACAGAACGAAGAACGGTTTATTACCGGTACTTCCACTATAGTGGCTCTTCACCTGGTAAGAATAAATTACAAATTGTACTAGTAAAACTAAGCTAAAACTAATTCCAAAAATAAGACTACCAAATACATACTACTACAAATGTCTATGAATTATAACTAAAAGGAGTGTACTAAATATATACTACTAAACAATATCTTACAATAAAACCTGCTTTTATTAAACATTTGTTGAGAGAACAAGAAAGGAGGCCTATTACACTGGTACCCTAGTTTTTGAATACGAACAAGTAGACTGAAACATTTTTAAAACCTCCCAGGCAAACGGCAGTGGGACGTGAATGTCCAAAACTCTGTAGAGGGTAAGGGGGAAAAGATTAAGTTTAACAACGTTAGGCCAAACTGTACCCAATACGCAGTAGATTCGGCTAGTGTAAAGCTCTTTGTTTGAATCAATTAAGTTCGGTATTTGTATTTTTGCCTCGACCTTGTCGTTCTATTCAACCGATCCAGTCGAATAAAACCGTGACAGTTTGACTCCGATTCAAATGCACACGTTACGTATAAATTATATAAATTACATTTTATCTGTAAAAATTGTATGGCGGTGCTGATGACACCACAGGCAGACAATGGAGATATGAAGACCTCACACTTTTTCTGTAATAAGTAACATGGCGACTGACTTCATATTACATTTACTTTAATTTGAGACCGCGTGAACGTGAGCTCATGCAAGTACTATAACTTGTAACCGCTCATTTCAGTTTAAAAAAAAACTAATAAGTATCTTTTTTCCGCCTGCGAACTCCAAAACACAAATTAAAGAAGGTCAACTTAACAAAGTTTACTATTAGTTCACCTTTTGTGTCGTCTTGAGTGATTTAATGGGGCAGTTGAGATGGTTGATTGTGTGCTTGTTGATGTCGCTCGCCAATGACCGAAAAACAAGAGGCTCGAAAAAAGCCTAACTCAGCCGACTTGCCGTAACTGTTTTAAATCGACTGAAACATCGTACATTTCGATCTGCCTTGTTGTTATATTTTTCTGTTTGAAGCTGACCGGCAAAGCGTGAAAGCAAAATGGTGCACCTATCGTGAAGGCCAAACAAATCAAACTGATCTGTAACTAGAAGCCTGCTGAGTATTATATTTTTAAAAACCACTATTTCGTCAAAGATTTGTTTACTTAAACTGACTGCAAACTACAGTTAAATTTTAAAGCGATAATTTATTCTTGTAGCTCTGCCGCAAAATCACTCAAAATTAAAGGTGAAAAATAGACTAATTTTGTTAACTTGACTTCCTTTGTTTCGTATTTTGGAGTTCACAGGATGGAAATTATAGTGTTTATTGGGGATTTTTTTTATCACATTATACTAACCGAAACTAGCTGTTACAAACTACCGGCAGCAAATGTATGAGTTATGTCCCCGGTTCACATTGCGCAGTTTCATATTACAGTAAATGTATGAAACAAGTCGGCGTGTCAATATTTACAGCAAATGTATAAGTCTTCTTGCATCTTCAATTCTCCTCGAACCTAACGGATTGTCTGTCTGAGGTAACACAAGCAGAGCAAGAACATAATCTTAGGCTGCCTTTTGTAAAGTAAGAATCTACGAAGAAGGCAATTTTTCTATCATAATTGAAGGGATTTTAATGAAAACGTTTAATTTGTTGTTTAATAGATGGTAAACAGCATTAGATTTTATTACCGGTTTAAATTATTTTGTTGTATTGTGTCACTGTTCACTTTTATAGGGCCTCTATATATTGATAGCAGTGATATTGTATTTCATTATTTTTGAAAGAGTAGCCAATCACCATCATCACCAACAGCAACAGCAGCAAGAGAGGAAAGATATATAAGCCGTTGCAGTCTTGGTAAGGAGGAGGGAAGGAGGTTTACAATAGTCCATTTCACGGTTCCTGAAAGGTAACCAGGCTTAGACTTGAAACCGAGGCGAAGGTTGTCCTCGCACGGTTAGAGAAGCGAAAATAATTATCATAAGAAAGAAGCTTATTAGCATGTCTATTATTTCCAACTCTCTAACTGTGTGAGGACAACTTTCGCCTCGGTTTCATGTCTAAGCTTGGTTACTTTTCAGGAACCGTGAAAAGGACTATTGTCGTCTTCTGTTAATACGGAGATTTCCAAGTTATAAACGGGTTCTCTTTATATCGGTTTCTTTGGAAAATCGCGCGAAACAGTTAAATTTGAACGCATTAGATTCGTCGTTTGAATCAAATTTTGAACTTAACTATTATGGTCGACCCAAATAACTGTTATTTTCGGCAAATGTAAATTAGGTCTTATTTCACTCTACTTCGAACCACCATTTTGAACTCTTTCGCTGAATTCAGATAACTAATAGAAAGACGATCGGAAAACTACTACTTTTTGGTAAGGGTGAAAAGGGCAGATTTCTCACTTTTGCCATAAGTCAGTACAAAATTAGTCTTGTTGGTTAATCAATTATGAAGAGTTAATTTTCAACAAAAATACAAAATGTTCAATCTATTCTCCTAAGTTCCTGGCACCTTCAACCAAGAATTACAGCTGCCGATTGACTTGAAAACATCTGATACCTATTAATGGAGTTGCCAATACAACTTTTTCAATTGTTCAGCGATAGTCCCATTGAGTCAACCGATTGAAACTGTAGAGGCCTTTATCAACTAAAATAAAATGCAAATCAGTAGCTGATCATCAATGGGATACTTAAAACGTGTGTAGTTATACGACTGACCTTTGGCTCCATTGAATGGATGTTACAAGCGCATACAATGAATTGTAGAACTGAACTCAAAGTTTTTGGTGACATACAAGCTTTCTTTCTATAAGAACAAACTCTATAAGAACACCCAGGCTGAGATTTGCTCAAACATTAAGAACAAGCTGAGAACAATCACCAGGCTAAAGTTTTAATCAGAAAATTTAAGAAAGTTTGTTTAATTCTTGTACACAGAATGAGATGTACATGTGAAGGAAGATCTGTTAGAATAAGCTGGGTCATCGAGCGCTGGAGGAGTGATAAGCAAGCTCGTGATGTTCGCGGACAATGTATCAGTACAGTAGGGTGAAATTATAGCAGACACGTATTATTGTCATTCTATTGTTCCGAGTGGAATTACCAGGAAATAAGTACAAAAAAAATTAGAACAACTTGAGGCTGAAATCACAAAAAAAATAAGAACAGCCGAGGTATAGCCAAAAGTTACTGGTTCTTATAAAAAAAAGCGTGTAGCAAAGTTATTGGAAAGAACAGATATGGCACGAACAACAAAACAGCCGAAAGTATATCATGGTCAAAAGAGGGTGCAGTTTGAAGAGGGACAGGAGGGAGGTAGTAGGTGTGGTGTGGTGTTTGGTTTTGCTTGTGTATGTGTAAGCAAAAATAATTCAGAAAAATGAAGTTAAAAGCTTTTTTGGCTGCCGTCATACCTTACTTCAATTGTTATTTCCTTGTGTCATAATCCTTGTACGTTCTTGGCCTATCTGGGGCGGATCTAGGATTTAGTGATAAGGGGTTAGAGCAAACGTCCGCCTACACTATTTAATTGTTTTTGTTGTTTAACAAGTCTAGTTTTATCAGAAGATATGCATGGTAAAAAAAAAATAGGCGTCTCTCTCTCAATGGGGTTCGACAAAACCAATCGAACACTCCTAAATCCGCCCAAAGGCTTTTACAGAGGATTTGAAGGTAACTTTGAGTTTCATTTCAAAATTCTCATTATCAAGAAATACGTTAATGTTAGGGCGCTCAATTTTTAAAACTTCCCCTCTGTGACTCCTTCAAAGTCACAGACTCGCCACGAAATGACGCCAAGACATCGGATGGGAGATATTCTAACGGTAGATTGCCATCTGTAATAGAACGGTTGTTACTCAATAATCAACATAACATAAGTTAAGATTATCACCAAAACCAGCGATTTTACTCTGTCACGGGTACAACAACTCCAATTTGCAACATTTTTGAGAGAAAAACTACAGATAGCTACAAAAAGATCTTCCAAGTCCGTTTTGAATCGAATATTACCCGTCTTTGTCTAGGACCACGTTTTCTATTAATACATGTAAATAATTAAAAACTGCAAGTGTCAGTATCTTGGAAAGAGTTTCGTTGATATTTGGAGCTGTTTTTCTCCGTGACGACAAAAATGGTTCTAAGGAGTTGATCATTGATTTAAAAAAGAAAACTATAACCACTTTTCTTCCTAATATTCCTCTTTATAAAATATATTCATTTACAAAGCCTGAAATAATTGTAAACTTCGTGTTGTTATAAAGCGTCTGCCAATATTAGAGACACTAGTAATCTCCATGTTCAACGACAACCAATTAAACGGCACAATAAACCGTGCTATATGTATTTCATATTGCCCTTTGGTTGAGTCTAAGTGTGGTACAAGTGGACAGTTTTTCAACTTAGGAAAGCAAAGTTTCGTTCAAGTTTCTGTTGTTTTCGTTTGCTGGACGTAAGACTCTGATCCGAGTTTCCTCATTCTTCAAACTTTGCCCAGAGGGTTCCATGTAGATTTTATAGCTGTTATCACGAAGCAAAATCATCCTCAGGGTAGTTGAGATGGATAATGCCATTACCTGCGAGTTTCATATTGATATCTCGTTGTACCACCAACCAAGCTCTTCAAACTTTAGCAGAAAACTGTCAAACAAATCCTTCATCCGTTTAGTCATGAAAGTCCATTCACGTGATTCATGGCTAAGATGAATTGCGGTACCAGCAGAATTCCATAGTTTATACGTGTCTAACAAGAATCGCTAAACGGGAAAAATACAAACTTAAATTCATATCGTGGAAGACTTGGTTGTTGCACGGAGAGCTCGTGAGAGTCGACTGATTTTAAGTTAAGGAACATCGGTTTCAGTAGGGATTACTTCTTAACTTGAGTTAATTTACCACAACTTTTCTTATGTAATTACGTTTTTGAGTTATTAACCCATTTCCATACTTACTTTTTATTTCAGCTACCTAGCAGCAGTAAGGTTATGTTAAAAGTTTGAATCTGAGCAAACTCTTGTTTCATTGCAGAACATAAACAATGAGGAACATTTGGTTGTTTTCTGTACTTCTCGCTGGATTATTGCTTGTTGATGAAGGAGGTAAGAAATAATAACTGATTGGCCTTAAAACGACGCTTTGTTTCTTGAGAGAATAACATTAACTTAAAAGTAACTACGGTAGTTAACATAAAAACCTAAAAAAGGCCAGCTTGAGTATTTTCATAATCTTATCTTTCCAGAGAGATGAAACAAGTTATGAGAATTGCTTTAAGAAACGTTCTTATGCCAGTGTCATGAAGTTTAAATCCTGTTTATAATACCTGAGTTTTCTCATGTTTGTAGGTGTCTTTGCCGGCGGGTTTACAATCAGACAGTACTGACTTAAAGTATTGGAGAGGGTCTTATGAACAGAGACTTTTAAACTGTTATACAAACTAGATGTGGAATTAGGTTAACAACTCCTCGAATGATTTCATTCGTGCCACATAGATCAGCGACCTGCTTAAGGAGTACTCGCCAAATTAACCTGGCTTGCGATTGTCTGCAAACGCTCTTCAGCTTTCTGTCCCTTTGATCGTGAATACCCCAAAGACACTGCGATCCTCTGCAGGTGGTTCAATTTCAATCCGTGGCTCAAAATTGTGGAAGAGTTTATCAAATTGTGCTCGTTCATCAAACAGCATTGACAGTTTCAGTAGAAACTTAAAAACTGATTTTGTAACTATAGCTGTTCTTTTTTCAAGCCTTAGCGCTCTTGCTCTAAAATTGTGATACAGTTAACTGAACTATCTTAGTTAATCAACTGCAACCCACAATTTCAAGGAGTCGCATAATAACTCGTTCATTCTTTAAACTTCTTCTATGATACTTCTCAAATCTTAGCCTCAGGTAGCCAACGTCTTTGAGAGATTTCCTTCTAGGAATCCTTATTAAACACTTTAAATATCGCAACAAACTTTAAATTTGATTTTAATGGGGTAGTCGTTTCTTTCTGCACTTATATTTAAAGGTGATAGCGAGAGATATCATGGGTATTATATGCAAAGGGACAGGAACCGCGAAGGGGGGAGGGATGTAAAACACCTCTTTCTCAGTCAAAAAAGTGGTGGAAGGAACATGTCTTTGTTGGTTAATTGTAAAGTGGTGAGCTCACTTTAGTTAATTAGAAGACTAACTCGAATATGTATTTGTGATATGTTACGGTATTTTAAACATAATTTTACGCTGAAATACGAAATAAACTTTAAGAAAACATATAACGACATAGCAACATTAGTGTGTCATCGATGTAATCTGACAACGGTGCAACAACGGTGACAATGACAATGCTGTGACATTACTGCCCACACTAGTGTGACAGCGGTGACAACTGAAAGCGCTGTGACAGCGGTGGCACTGACAGCACTATGACAGCGGTGTCAACCTGTAGCGCTGTGATAGCGATGTTCACGTTAGTGTGACAGCGATGTTTTTACTAGTGTGACAGTGATGTGAACATCACTGTGAAAGTAGTGGCAACTGACAGCGCTGTCCCACTAGCGTACACATCGCTGTGACAGCAGTGTCAGCTGCCACCGCTGTGACAGCGCTGTCAGTTGTCACCGCTGTCACAGTAGTGTCAGTTGCCATCGCTGTCACACTAATGTCAACATCGCTGTCACATCGGTGTCATAACCACTGATAATACATCGCTGTGCTCGTTTTCGCTGTAACATCGGTGTGCTCGTTTTCGCTGTCACAGCGCTGTGCACAGTGGTGTCTAACCGCTGTAGGATTCCTCCTGTGTAGTCAGGTGACAAATATACGGACAAATCTGTGCCTCAAAACTTTGCACAAACACTAATCATCGTGATGTGAAGGACAACTAAAATGATGATAGCTAACGGTAGCATTGGTTTAACCTATTCAGACTGGGCTTTTATGGTGCCCTTCAGTTTTGGGAGGGGGCTCTTTGAACTCTTTGTCTCCAATGTTATTATCATTACTAAAACTGATTTATAACTGTTTGAATCATTTTCAAATGCAAATCAACAGGAAAAAGTTTGAAGTTTTTAGAAGTGCAAAGTACATGGCCGCTATCTTGGATTTCAAAAACGGTATTGCGCAATACCTATGACGTTACAGGACACGCGGAAAATGAATTAAATTATAGAATTTATCGATTACAGGTAATTGACTTTGAGGCTAAGAATTTGCATTTGTTTTAAAAAGTGTGTTAACTTATGGAGAAAAGCATTAACAAAAGTCATAAATCGAGGAGGCATGACGTCAAAAATGGGGTTACCATGGCAACAAATGACACCCTTGACAAAAAGTTCGTCCATAATCTTGTTCTACAATAAATGTTAGTTGTGGTCACCAAATTTGGTTGGTATTTCTTTAATATCAAGGAAGTTCTCAAAAATTGAAATTTGTGGGGGCATTTTGAACCCCCTCCAGTCTGAATAGGGTTAACTCCAGGAGCGATGTCAATTAATTCTTTACATTCAAAAGTAAAATTACTGTTTGTTTGTATGTGTTTTGTCGATAGCGTTAATGGTGTAAATATCAACGTCACTAACGTCGACAGACAGACAAATCATTTGGTTTCAACTTTTTTGACCTGACTTGTTTAAAGAAAAACAAAAAAAATGTATTGAAAGATTTGCATTTTGAGTCCGTCGATCCGTCTTGAGTTTAACAATATGAGACAATTGATAAGAAAAGAAGGTAATTCAAACACATATATTTATAAATAAAGTAATCTTTGTTAACTCTTAATCTGTTTTCTCGACAGCGATATTGATACAAATGTCAACTTTGACAGACAGACAAACAATTTGGTTTCAACAGAGCTGGTTTTATCCTTGTGGCTTGACTTGTTAGTAGGGAGACAGTTAGCAAAATGAGTTGAAGCAGATTAACACTTTGAGTTCGTAGTTTGATCCGGCTTAAGTTTCAACAATATAAAAACAACTGATTGGAAAACAAGCTAAACTACCAATTACATTCATACCTGTATATATGTCTGTTATTCTTTTCTTCTACTTCAGAAGCTGCTTGGCAGAATACCTCGAACACCATTCACAAATATGTGAAAGACGCCAAAGGTGTTGGCAAAACTCAGATATCTAGCCTTACTCTTAAGCCCCGCCCTGCGCATGCACTGCCCAGGATGTACGTCCTAAAAGTAAACAGTGGACCAACGTACGCATTCATAAAGAGAGAAGCGTACAAGATGAAAGCCCAGCTGCTTGCAGGACAAAGGCAATTCTTTGCAATATGGCTGCTTGATGTTCTTCCGGGTGCACTGGGGGCGGCAAAGTTTTATTATAATCCCCATGATGTTGTGCAAACCCTTCCTCTCCTCGACACTACCAATGATGTCTCATCTGGCCGAAACTTCATAGTTGCCCGGACTGACAATCCAACACATTCAGAAGCCCTGATTGCAGCTGACATGCCAAACAATAATTTAAGACCCACTCTGAATACACAAACTGTTCTTTGCTACTCATGGTTTGTTCCCTGCAGCATGTGCGCTCAAACTGTCTGTAACATAAAGGCAACCTACTTTCCAAATGTACCGAATTTCATAGTAGCCTACAGCAATCGCTATCCACCTTATCCCAACAAATACAACCCTGATCAAACAGAAACAAGCCGGGAGACCATGGAGAACTGTCAAATCACATTGCCTCCTAACGCTCTGGTCAATACCGTCGTTGAGCGCCCACCTCCAACCCATAAAAAAGCGAAGTCAGTATAGATTGTAACCTAAAGTGGCACTCTTTTAAGCTTATTGGTGGTTGTAATAAAGCATGACACGACAGCACGAAGAAATATTTGATCTTCCTTTCTTGATGAGATTTTGTACAATACAAAGTTGAAACTATAGGCTTTTTTATTAGCTTTTAATGCTCGGTCGGTACCGACGGCGGCTAAGCCTGGGTGGGTGTGGTGGGGGAGGGGGGGGAGGGTGGTGAGGTTGTTTTGGGCGGAAAAGCACGCGGTCCATAAGCATGACCCTTACCACTGTGCCCTGCTTCATATATTTCACAATAGCCTACAGCAATCGCTATCCGCCTAATCCGACCCAGGACAACCCTGATCAAACATCAGCAAGCCGGCTTACCATGAGGAACTGCCAGTATTACATTGCCTGATAATGCTCTGGGCCCAGTTGCTCAAAGCCCGATTAGTACTAATCCTGGATTAACTCTTAACAAAACCTATAGAGTTAATCCGGGATTAGCACTGATCGTTCTTTGAACAACCGGGCCCTGGTCAGTAATGTCGCTGAACACCTGCCACCAACCCTTAATAAAAGCAGAGTCAAATAAGTTATAAACTAAAGAGCCACTATTTGGTTTGGTGCCAAGTGATGGATACAATAAAATGACATGAAAGAACTATGGTTTATCTCCTGTTCTTGATAACAAAACGTACAGACTAAATCGAAAACAGATAAACACTGTATATCTAAATTTGTTCTTTTATTAATTTACAGCAGCATATAACCGGGGTATCTCTGTGGCCATTCCGAAGAAGTTCTGAACTACAAACACCTACATTTATAAAAATTATTCCAAAAACGCTTCATCTGAGTAAACCCTGAACAACACTGATTAAATATCAGGAAGCCGGCGTACCATGAAGCGCTGTCATATCACATTGCTGCCTAATGTTCTGGGCAGTAATGTCGTTGAGCGCCCACCACCAACCCTTGTTAAAGCAAGTGATACTGTTTCAGTTAAGTTGTGGTTGAAGCAAAACATGACCTGACAAAACTAAGAACCATCTGATCTTCTCTTCTTGATTAGATCACGTAAATTGAAAGTATATGACTCTTCTTAGCCCCGTTTGCTCGGTCGATGCGGTAAGTTATGAATTCCCGTTTTTCCCCTATTTTACGGCCAAAGGACGACGCGCACAGCACATAAAAACAAAAAAAGGAAATAAAAAAAACAGGAAGGGAACGAAATCCTTTCAATTGGCGTTTTGACATGTATGCAAGAACGAGAGGTCTGTTCGGCTGCCTACAAAACTGAAATTGACCATTCACAGTAAGCGAATAGTGAATAGTGAAATGTATATTTTACCAAGCCAAGGAGAGGCGGTGAATATTTTTCACTAAGCACTGATATTGAGGGGAACAATTGTTTCTGTATTTACCCAGATACGGAAAACTTTAGTTTTGTATACTCTAAAATAGTAAAAAATGCCTTGTATCTGATTAAGGGCCTGCACTGTCACGCATGATTGCTAAAAAATAAATGATGGGGAGTATTTACTTTTTGTCGTTGTCCAGTCCGAACGCGCGTGAGTGACATTTTACTTCTTAGGCAAATACTAACAATAACTGTTTATTACTGGCTAAGCGATAGCTAGCTCATTGTCTCAAGGCCGAACGTTGAAAATCAATAAATTTCTGTTACATTGGAGTTTCTTTTACAATGCATCAATAACACCATGTGAGTGGAAATTATTTCCTTGGCGCAGCGGGTTCTGCGCGCGTGTTGCTCAATGCGTAACGCGGGGTCTGCATCCTCGGTGTTACCAATTGTTGTTAATAACCTGCCCGCACGCGGAACCCGAAGAAGAAAAATTACGCTTAGAATAAAAGGTCTTGTTAGCCTAGTTTGCTTGGTCCATCCTGCAAGTTATGGACCGAAATGTTTTCCCTTTCCTTTGCGCGAAGCGCGCCGTCGGCATGAATAAACAAAGAAGGAAATTTTCTCGGTCATTACTTGTCGTACGGACCGAGCAAGCAAGGCTCATAAGATGTTTATTATATGACTTTGTCGATTATTACTCGAGGTACCACGAGTCAAAGTTTGAGTTTAATTTTTTTCTATTTTTTTCTTCATGTCGCGATTAGCAATTCGGTCCAGTGACTGCTATATTTGGGATTTGTCCCCGGTCCCACGCGGTCAGTCCCCCGGTGGTGATATTGTAAGTCGGAACACCACTATTGTTTTTCCTGTTTTCATCGCGCAATTTTATTTGTGAGAGTGGAGTTCTGATGAAGGAAGTAGTTTGTATATTTTTCGACTTATTTGCCGTGTTTCTCAACAAGTTGTTGTTTCCCTCGTTACATACAGCTTGCGTACACATCGGTGCTTCAAGGGTTAAAAATAACTGAATGCAATCTCACTTCAGTCTCCACTCGCACCACGAGTAAAGGCTTGATGAGCCTCTTGTAACGGGAAAAGTATGAAATCACCTGATGTTTCAACTGGTGCTGAGGAGCTAGAGGTCCGTACGTCTGGCCAATAACAGTAGGAAAGCAGTCAGCCATATAATACGATAAAACGAAATACTTATTAGCCTCAAAAATTCGGTCTCATTACAGAAAATATCAAACTTCGCTATCGCCCGTGCAGTACAGCAAGGCTTCTTGTAATGACTTCACTCTTTTAATAGTCAGTTGGTATGTCTAGATTTGTGTTTTTATATCTTGATCTAACGAGAATATCTCCGAAGCTTTTACGCGTACAACTTGTGAACTACAGACACCTGCGTTTATCAGAATATCTCCAGTGCAGTTAGTGACGTCTTTACATATGGTTGGTACACGAAAGTGGGTAACAGCTGCAACAGACAAGTACAAGTATCCTTTCTTGTTATTGTACACTTTGAGACCCGGTTAAACCGGTTTTTCATGACTAAAGTTGATCAAATTTTTCTGTATCAATATTATGGAGATGAAGCCAAGGCACCAAAAGTAGGGTTTCGTACAGTGATCGAGTCAGAAAGGGTTTGATAGGGATTTTGGTAGAACAAGACCTACTGATCAATGTCAAGTAGTTTGTAGAGTTGATTTGTGGTATAGGTCACGAGTTATGGGGGTATTTTTATGCACCCCCCTGAGATTCATGGGAAAGAGGCTCAGGCGTTTGACCACTGATAATTATTAAACGTTAAAACGTTTATTGTTACGGGAAACTTCAAATAAGGTTACTTCTTTTTGTTGCAAGTTCCAATCATGGGGGAAAACATGCAAATTGAGGTCACATGACTAGTACGTGACTACCGAAAGGCAAAAAAATAGCATTTCATAGCCACAAATAGTATTAATAGTGTCATCACAACTGTAACTTTAAGAATTATCCATTGATATTCTGCCATTTTCATGAATGGGTTGTACATTTCACAGTTTCAGCCAAATTCTTGCCTATTGAGCCTCAAACATTTGAAAAAAAATACTATTTTTGTATCATTTACGGATCAACATGAAAACGAGGCTCAGTAAGGAAACGACTCTTTGTGGGTGTTTGTTAAATTGTTTACAAGGAAAAAACATCTCATACTGTTAGCTATAATGATATAAAGCCTATCCTTGTTCAAGCAATATAAGAAAAGGTCACTTGTTTGAGCACCTGACCCCCGAGAGGCAACAAAAATAAATTTTTGTGCTAGAAATGGCTTGTTAAATTTTTCCTCACTGTCGTTAAAGCTAAAAAAAAAAGTTATGACAGTTTGCAATCTTTAGATCATATAGTTAACCAATTATTTACCCGCCACCACTGAAACATGTTTGAAAAGTGAGTTTTTGATTCAAATTTTAATTAGCCAACAAAATGTTAACTATTCATTTGCAAGTGTTATAGTCACATTTAGTCCTGGTTTCCATATAACCGCAAACACCCTAGACAGTACCTGGGCACTGGTACATGTCTCAATTTAACCCTTCCGGCAGCGCAGACAGTGAGTTGCAGACTGCCCCAGTTGCCGGAACAAAGTGTTTCCATAAAAATAAGATACTTGTAGCCGGAAGTCGTGTACATGATTCTTTCTATGTTTTTTTTAGACCTTACAGTTGTTATTCATATTGCAGTATGCAATCGGTTATTATTTTGAAGAATGGCTATTGAAGATAGTAATTCGTTTCCTGAAGGCTTCGCCATTCCATTACCTCCAAAATAAAGAAACGAACAGCAAAATATGTGTTTTTTGTCGGGCTGACTGCCAATAAGAACCATTAAGAAAAGGAAAGGAAAGTTCTGTTGAAAAAGCAATCAGAGCAGTTGAGCAACTTCGTGATAGGAAGTGTTGGTTATGTTTACGAATTATATAACTTCAACATCAATTTATATTGGCGCTCGAATTACTATGCATCTTATATAAGCGAGCAAAGTATTTGGTATGCAACTGCTAGTGATGATTTAAAGCAAACAAGCCCACAAGATTAAGATAAAATCATTTATAGTTGGTAAGTATGTAAGAACAAGCCTTACAAAAAGAGTAGAAATCTGACTAATGTGTGCATTTTCGAGGTCCATCAAAGTATCCGATCAGCGGCAGAAAGAAAAGGACTTAGCTTCATTTTACATATTTAGTTACATTTTAATAGCGCGTACGGAGGCCTAATCGTAGCGGAGGCCAAGTATCATGGAAATGTAAGAGTTAACACCACAGTGCAGTGGAATACATCGTGTTCCAAGCTTTATCAAACCAGAGATAAAAAACGTACAGTAATTAACACCAAACATTTTAACGCCCAAGGTGTCAGTATAGAGACCAACAGACCGGTCATTCCAGACTGCCTGTATTTGCTAATCAAGCTGCTAATCGCAGCGGACCATCCAAAGCGCTGAGTCAGTATCGAATAAGTTATCATTCATTGCAATACAGAGTTTGCCGCTGGGAATCATTTCATAAGCTGTTCAGGGCAGCCATTTTCACAAGTTTTATTCGATCAACGTCGACTCAAAGTCGAGCGGAGGAAGGATTGGCATATCGCAATGCCCGTCAGTTCCAACGATGGCTTTTGCTATGCATAAGCGAGCATCTATATGTGGCCCAGAACGCTGTCCACAGTACAAAGAAAGGTGGCTGCAAAAGCCCTCGTCAAGAAGCACATTAACTAAATTAACAGCAACACCGTAGGTTTCTGAGAGACAATTACCAACACAAAAATCGAGACATTCAGCAGCGCAAACAAAAAGATCCGCGTCAAATCCAGCGATAAGCCAGTCATTGTTAATGCAGACTGGGACTTGTTTGGTAGGCTCTTAGTCATATCCAACACGCGTCAGATTTATCTGAAAAATATATTGACCTTTTGAAATGTCTCCAGTCCTATATGTCTCGCAAGTGTAATAAATGAAAGTCTTAGAAAAGGGACAAGGAACATGTTCAGCGCCGATTTGGAACAACACCAAACCGACTGTCGTAACCATTGACTGCTTGGCTGTCATACACAGCTGACGTCAAACGTTTATCAGAGCCTAAAGGCACTGCAACAACTCTTTTCCAACAACCGTGTACAAATCCACGTGTTCTTCGACCAATATTATCAGAAATACTAGAAGAACTCCATTAAAGCAGACGAGCGTCAACGACGGGGAGCATCCGTTGGTCTCGAGATGAAGATCGGAGGCCCTGTCACTCCAGTATTCAGGCATTGTAGAAAGTACATTTCCTGTTGGCTGCCCCCTGTGGACTCGTTCAATGCAGCTCCACCTATACAAGGAGCTTGTGATCGGGAATGGCTTCAAAGACGGTGAGAAAGCAGTGAATGAGACCAGAGGTCAGTGTAGGGAGAGGTCCATACGCTAAGATCAAACCATAAGAGGCTGACACCAGGATGATCTTGCATGCCCACTGCGTAGCACAGTCAGATAGATGACTCGTTATCCAGTCACCGGATAACGATATCCTTGACTTCATTCGACTTCAGAAGTTTGGACTACCAAGACTGCTCCGGTGTGAACGATCGACATCATTTAATAACAGTGGATGACATCGCCCATCTTTTTGACCAGTGTAAAGATTTGTATTTCTCTCTTTGGGTTACGTGCAATCGCAAGCTGTGATATGATACGACCAGCTCTTTGGCAGGTATCAGGAAGAAAAGGGCGTAGGATGGTTTCTGTCGTAGCACTGACCACAAGGATAGTTTATCTCTTTTTGGAGAGGGACAAGAGCTGAGCCTAACCACGGCTGGCTAATGCGAAGCCTTTGCCGTTTGAAGCCTATATACATCTAAGAAGACAAGCACCGCGGATGAGCTACATTACCTCATGTTCTGCGAGAAAAAGAAGAAAAACAAAATGCTTCCACCGACTTCTGATAGCCTGCTTCAACATCTAAAGCGGTTAAACTACCAAGCAAATGTTTGGAGACATAGCTAGACATGCTTTTGAAACGCTGCAAGATCTTGAACTGAGGAATCATGAATGAGTGAGAGACGAAGAGTTTATTATGTCATTGCTAGTCATGAAAGCACCGGGACCGGAAAGCCTTTCTGTGCTGACGATGTGCAAAAGCAAAACTTCTGCCTGCTTTCAAAACTGCTTCTGCGCCAACAGAGGACTTGGGTTGCACGAAAGGGTACCACTGCAAGGTAGACGTTGAAGCATACAAAAATCGACATGTTTTGACTTTCATTAGTGACTCTGAAGAAAAGTGAAGAGCTAGTAGTTTGGTGTTGTGCAGTATTCCTATTAAAAGAGTAATCTTTTTGTTGAACAACGATCAAGATTAGAAAGCATGACATATTTTAACCTCACTTTCACGCTTTCTAGTTTTGACAACACGGTGAGGGAGACACAAAATGCCATTTTGGCCTCTCATGGACAACGTGCTCAATTACCTGACCTTAGTTTACACAGTTTGAGCATGGCTGGACTTTGTGTCGTTAAGTGGTAACAGTGTTAGACGTTTTTCTCCATAAACAACTTAGAAAACAGGCCCTAACAAGTGGTTACCTGACTGAGCCTCGTTTTCATGTTGTGCCGTAAACAAGATAAAATGGGTAGTTTTGTCACTGTTTGAGGCTGAATAAGCTAGAACCCGCCTGAAAATGTGGGATGTACGACCTGTTCTTTATAAAAAGCAGACTATTAATGGATAACTTTTAAAGTAATTGCAGTGGAGACGTTTAAATATGTCATTTATAGCCTTGAAATGCTGTTTTTGCCTTTTGATAGTCACGTGCTAGTCACGTGACCTCAACTTGCATATTTTTTCCCTTAATTGGGATTCGCAACATAAAGATTTAACCATATTTGAAGTTTTCCGTAAAAATAAACGTTAGGTTCAATCATTAATAGTGGTCAAACGCCTGAGCCTCTTTTCCATGAATTTCAGGGGGGTGTATAAAAATACCCCCATAACTCGTAATCTATACCACAAATCAACTCTACAAACTACCTGACATTGATCAGTAGGTCTTGTTCTACCAAAATCCACTATCAAACCTTTTCTGACTCGATCACTGTACGATACCCTACTTTTGGTGCTTTGGCTTCCGGACTAATTATTTCAACATCGATGTTCAGCCAGACTTGGTAAACACATTCATTGACGAAAAAGGACCGCGAATTTTATTGAAGAAATGCAAGCAACAACAGTATAGAAAAAGAAATCTGACCTTGGAGTGACGGGAACCGCCGGCTGCAGTCGAAGGTGGCAACAACTTCAGTTAATGAAACACCATAATGTTCCAATACGAGCTGATTTAAATTTTATTACTCAAAAAACTGACTTGAAAAGTATACAACACCAGACGCAGTTAAAAAGGAAGGGTTCATTTCATCAAAATATCAATACTAAGGCCAGGTAATCTGACCCTGTGACGTCATCACCAAAACTGTATATCATTAAGCCTGAACTAAGAGTCAAACTAAATGAACTTATGGAAGGACGATTAAGTCTTGTAAACACTGAAAAGTATGTCACTAAATGCATAAATGTTATTTGTATCAATTCCGCGCGCCGGGGCCAGGAATGACATGATATACGGTTTTGCAGAAGTCCTCGCCCCTGATTGGCTAATTCCAGAGACTTAGATCCGCTGGAAGCACAGGCGGCCCAAGCTTAGGCTTTTATTTTGTTTTGTTTTAAACGAAGTTATATAGAAAGAACAACTCCGACGTGGAAATCGCCTAAAAGCGGCCTTGAATTATCTCAAACTACGCACAAGACGCAATGACAACCTTGCGTTGAGGCCGATCATTTTTATCTTTAACTTTTTTGCACATATTCTACCATTTTGAAATATCTGGTAAATTCCCATACAAAGTCTTATAAGTTGCTCGCTCTCAATGTTGCATACAAAATACAAGCTATAAGCTTTAACATTAACACTGTGAATGAAGAAAACTAAAAATTTTTTTTAAATTATTTTTTAATAGATTTAAACAATTACATTACTAATACAAAATAAAATAGAACAAAAAAAATACACATTTCAGCAAAGAGATAATAATAAATTAAATTAAATAATAATGATTAATTAAAGTGTGCTTTTCCCATGTTTGCAATCTGCCAGTTAAGTACTCTCTTACTCGATAAGGACAGTTGTAAGCAAAGGTTTCCATTTTTCTTGAAAATCTTCTCTAGAAAGTATTTCTCTTTCAATAGAGGCATAATATTTTATCTGGTTTAGAAAAAAGGGCATTCTTGGAGTTTAATTATAGAAATGAGAATAAATGAGAATAAAGGGATTGTATGATAAACAAGCTTCGAGTGTTATGAATAAAATTACAGTAATTAAAGTAACTTGTGATGTAAGAATATAATTATAGCGCACGTGCGTATTCTATGAAAAAAGAATAAGAAATAAAGTTGAAGTTTCCATGTGACTTATATCATTCGCCAACATCAAGGGGTTTAAAAAATTATTAAACTTTGCAGTCAAAATTATACGGGGATGTGGGAACAAAATACAAAAGAAAAGAGACGAAAAGAGGAGTATCCTTAAGGTAGTACTAAAGGGTCGGTTTCAAAAGTAGATTTGTCCTCAAAATATTCCAGCTAGCCACCATATTCTCAAATGCTCAAATACAAAATTTCAGGCCAATATCTTTGTTCGTTCAAGAGATATGGGCATTTGAAAATTAGCTTTTTGGCCACTTTAGGCCATCTGATTGGTTAAAAAAGGTCACGTGACCTATTGGATGGAAGTTCAAAACGGGTTTCTGCCGATTTATTTCAATATTTTTTATAAGTAAACTGAGTTGAGCGAAGAAGTTGAAGCCAAAAGCAAATAAATTGGCAAAATCACCAAACTGATTTAAAAAGTTGTGGACTGCCTCCTCCAATTTTCAGGCAGATTGGCAGCTGTCAATCAGGAAGAAATTTCGAGCAAAAAAGATATGAAAATACCGTAAAAATGACTTTTCTGCTTCATTTTTTAAGATGATTTTAATTTAATTTCAGAAATATACTCTTAAGATCAGTCTGCAAAAGTGTTTTACAAAGCCTTGTTTAGTTTATGGTTATTTATGCTAATTAAATTAGTTTTAACATTTTAAAAAATTGAAGTTATAAATTTTGCATAAACTATCATAAATGAAACACGGCTTTTTGTTACATGTTTGCGGATTGATCTTGAGAACAAATTTCTGAAAACAGATTAAAAATAGGTTGAAAACTGAAGGAGAAAAATCATTTTAAATTGCTTTATGTTTTCTTTGTTTTCAATTTATGCATAATTGACAAACGCCAAACAGCCTGAAAATTGGACAATGTAACCCATAACTTTCTTACATCAAGTTCATGGTTCCGCCAATTTATTTACTTTTAGTTTCAACTTCTTAGCTCAACTCATTTAATTTTTAAAAAGTCTTGAATTAAACACAGTTTGAATTTCCCTCCAAAAGACCCATGTGACCCTTTTTAACCATTCAGAAGGCTTAAAATGGCCAAAAAAGCCAATTTTAAAATGTCCATATCTTTTAAAGGAAAAAAGATAATGATGTGATGTGATGTTGTACTTTGGCGTGGATAGACTCAGGCTCAGGAGACTTGTGGTTATATAGATATTTGATATAGACGTTTACAGGTTGGGAGCCAGTGATCAACTGAAGACTATTAGATCACGATATGAATATAATAGAGTCACGCTATGTTAACTATAAGGGATTAGGTTACATATTCAATAGCTAATATCACATTTGATAGCATGGTGGTTAACTGAGATTTTTTTTGGAATGATCTAAGTAAAATGACGACCCTTCTGTAATGCGGAGCAACTTATAGTAGCGAAACAACAACAATCTATGATTTACTGTTGAAATTCTTTGCATTCCTTTGTGAAATTCGAAGATTAAATAAACAAGGGGTTCAAAATAAACTGCGGGGGCTCCGAAAACCACAAAAAAAAACGTCCCCCCTCCGTTTATTTTAAACCCGAGAGTTTGAACGTAGCAACGCAAATATGCGTGGTCAATAAACAGCTTTCCGTTTTCAATCGTAGTTGAAAAATCGAGAAAGCCCCGGCCTAAATATTTTTCAACACGGCGGGTTGAAAAAAAATCTAAATTTTGGCGAAAAAATTGCTCGTTTCTTGCATAGGGACGATTTATTCATGGGTGGGGGACGGGCGGTGGTTTCTTGGGGGGTATCCAAAAATTTTCATGCTAAAAGCAGGGACCTATCACAAAAATTGAGGGGGAAAGGGTTTCATGAAAGTATATGTACTGATTTGAGGGGGCACTAAAGGGAAAATTGGGGGGTGGGCATGCTATGTTTTTCAGAGATGATTAAAAAGCCAACCAACCACCCCCCCTCCCCCACCGTAAAAAAATCATAAAAAATGAGACAATATTTGTGTTTTTTTAAGGAAATGCGTTTATGTGTTAGGTTGTTTAAATATGGCGGTCGTGTCTGGCCGATCTTCTGCTACAAAACGGCCAAACTAATCGCTCAAAATTTAGTTTATCGATCATCGATGAAGCTAAAAGATGTCTTGAAAACGGTTTTCTGAAGACAGACTTGTCCTTTGCGGTTGTTATGAAATGAATGGACCGCATACTGTGTGACAACGAGCTGGATTCTGATTTTGAAAAAGGCGGAGACGAAGAGAAGGATGAAGAGGTAGAACAAAAAGAAAAGGGGCAGTTGTTTGCCGATTGTTTTTTCTGTTGAAAACTTAGCACGGTAGAATCCTTGTTTTACAACCTTTACAGAAATGTTTACTTTTTATATGTTAAGAACGTATGTCAATCAATAAAAGTACTCCAGTTATGAGTCGAAATTTGTCAAAAATTATGGTGACCCCCTTGGGATCCTGGGGGTTTAATAACACTAAAGGTTGCCTTCAAAAGACAATTTTCAAAATTAATAAGAAAAAAACGTATCTTCATGGGTTATCTAGGTGTCAAATTTATTTTATCAGTGATCAGAAAGCTGTTATTTATCGATACTTTCATCCTCATAAAATAAAGTTAAATGCCACTTAGGGTTCGTCCATGTTTTTCATTAATTTAACGAGCGTACAAAACGTACGCTTTTTCCGAACCCCCCGAACCCCCTCCCCCAAAAATGTGTACGCAATAAAATGACAATTTTCCTCATTGTTTACAAATGGTTTTAAGTCGAGCAAAATGGTCTTGTGCTCTCAAGATTTTGCACTCACAATTAAGGGAGGAGATTATACGTTTTTCAAGATATATTGAAAAATATATGAAACTTCAATCACACAGCATTTTCACCTTTTTATGATGGTCCAATAATAGCACATGACTATGAAGTTTTGATTTGGAATATTATTCTACTCGTTTCGTCCGATGGATCAGACTTGATGCATTGATGATCTAATGAATTAGGACATACCAAATTTGGGGAGAAGAAGATCGTTTGTAAGTCTCTGAGAACGTCTGCAGTATCGGACGAAGCGGATAAAAAACCGATTCAAACTGTCGAATTCTGGTGCTGCTCACATCAGCAAAATAATTAAATGCTTTAATTTTTGCCGGAGCAGGTTCACCCCTTTTGTTTTTCTATATTTTTTTTGAATGGTTGAATTTTAAAACTTGATCAATACGTCAAACAATAAACTCTGATTTCAACCCATTCAAATCATATGAATGTGTTGTATTGCAGAGATACATAGGATTTAAAGAAATGTGAACTGGAGAGCCGGAAGTGGTGGAAAAGGCCCTCGTTTAATGCCAATTGTAGTCAACTTTGTGTGAACTTTTGAAGTTATTCAGTAGATAGGGTCTTAAATTAACCAAACAAACAAAAATTCGTAATTGAAAAAAATTCGGAAAGTTAAAAATGACTTATTATGTCGTCATTCGTTAGATCTTACGATTCACCCTTTTATTTGCATGACGTCATCAATGACGTCACATATCGACCCATAAAATTAAGATAACATTTTTCTTAAAACAATAGTATTTAAGGTTACCAAAATACTTGATCCCAAGCGTCAAAATCCAATTTACCGTAAAAAAAACCCCAAGAAATCCAAATTTCAGCAAAACAGGCCCTTCAAAACGCTGTTGCGGTGTCAACATCAGACCCCATAACTAAAATTCTATCACATCACCAAATTGCCAGATAAATTTGAGGAAAGTTCCTATGATGTGGAGGGAGCATTTTGAATTGCCTAAAATTGCGAACTCTTCAAAGTTGGCGCGGGCATCAAACTCCCCCCCCCCAGGCGGAATAGGGCTAAAAACGATATCACTATTTCAAATACTGTCATAATACCAAGAAAGGCTATGATGAGCATGAGGTCAGTTGATGACACACAATGTGGCCAAGAAACAACATCTTGTACACTGATTGAAAAGGAACGGATGATCGAAAACTGTCATTAACAAGTGGTCTGTTTTGATGACAAGCATCACCGTTCGAGAAGAGTTTAAACCAGAAGGAAAAGGGGATTGGTAGAACAATTAAAAAAATTATTAAATACAGTCCAATGGTTATTCGGTTTAAGTAATTTGATTGGTTGGGTGGTCATCGGTTATAAGCTCATGTTCATAGTCTATTTATTGACCGTATATGGAAAACAACGGGATGATGTAGCAAAGGGAAAATGTCCCAAGTACAAGTGATTTCGGAGTAGGAGGCTTCTTCAGACACATTTGTTTTCAACTGATAAACATATGCCGGTGAAAATAATTTGTGTTGTATTTAATTAGACTTACACTCGACCTTCTGAACATTAGCTGATTATAACAGATTCGCGCTCGGTTTGCAAAACAAGCTTTCAATCTTTTTGAACTTTCCAAAATTGTTTGAGTTGTGAACCAAATAATGAAATTTATCACATATTCCAAGAAATTGTAGCCATAAGAATTTGTTCAAAGCTGTAATAAGTTGTTCCATAAAATACTGTGATTGCAAATAACTAACATCCTTGTTTCTTTTTTGCTTCCTATAGCATTTTTGCAAGATCAAGTAGCGTTTTTGTTTTTGTTGCTGTTTTTGTTGTTGTTGGAGTAACTTGAAGACTCTGTTGCTTCTCTGTGGCGTCTCTCATCTCCAAATTGTCATGGAAAAAGCAATGAGGAAACTCACAGAAAGATGTTTCCCGTACAGAATTTTTAAAACGAAACTCGGTTTTAGCTTAATTTAACTTCCTTATATACAACTACGTAACGTTCAGGGTATCTTTTATGTAAGTAACTCTTATCTATCTATCTATGTTTCGACCTCGGTCGAGATGGATTTAACAATGGAGCGCCAATTCTCTTTGTTTAACATGAGGTTGGGAATGTCGACTACTGACTGCTGTTATTCTTCGCTATCGTGTCCATGTAGTTAATGGGTCTCCTTCCTCTGTTTGTATACGGAAGCCTCCAAGATATTACATCAGAAACTACTTGTTCTTGGGCTCGATGACAATGTCCCGCGAAACGTGCTCTTCGTTGTGCAACAACTAAGGATATTGGAGGGATGCTCCCATAGATTTGTTCCTTGGTTTGGTGGTCACACCAGGAGATATTTTGGACTCTCATAAGTAGCTTGGTGTACGTGCCATCTAGACGTTGTCTTAGGTCTTGCTTCATGGTCCAGGTTTCAGCACCGTACAGAAGAATACTTTCTATGCAGGCTCTGAAGAATGCCAGTTTAGTAGACTCTTATCATGTAACAGTAAAAAAAGTTTCAGAAGATCGCTGCAATGCATGTACAACAAAAAAGGAAAACAAGACCAGTTAAAACAACTTTGCTTATTTATCTAAGGTCTGATAAAAGAAATATATATTATGTTACAATCTCTCTAATTACATTGTACACAACTAAAACCAGCTTCTTCAGGTTTTCTACTTAACAATTAAATAGACCGACCACTGGTACTCGCGTTGCAGAGTTTCCATCGGAAGTGGACTTATATTCTTGTGCAACGACAAGACTGTTCTTTTCCTTTTCCAACTTTGTTATTCATTCCTCAATTTATGTTATAGTAATAAAGTCTGATGAAAAGTTGGTTTTTTCAAACTTTGAAACTAGCCGTTACTCGCTCATTTTAAAACTTAGTTGATGGCTCCGTTAAAAATGTTATGCAATTAGTCTAGAAATCAATGGGGCGAAACCATTTTCAGAATCTCAAACATTTTAAGATAGCCTACCAACAACAAAATGCTGTTTTTTAAACCTATTTTCGAGAAACTGTTCTTTTTTCTTTTCTTCTGCACAATTCTAGTTTACAACACCTTATTCGACAAAAAAACCCGCAGAAAGCTAAGAACAAAACTCCCTAAATCTGTGCTGAATCGAGTATCACCCGACTTTGTCTACAAAAACGTTTTGTATCAATAAATAATAAAAAACGCAAGTATTTTGCCTGACCACTGCATTGTGTGTCCTTGAGCAATGCACTTTACTCTACTTGCTCCAGTCAACTTAGCTGTACAAAGAGTACCAGTTTCTGCCGGGGGCTAACCTGCGATGGATAAGCATGCTTTCATAAGAAATAAAGCACTACCATTAGCTCTTTATGTTGCAGTTTGCTAAAGTTCCAACATTAAGGTTCCCGAGTGGGCTACAATTGGACTGTTTTGCATAAAAGGCTCCATGTAGATAATATATTCGTTACCACAAAACAAAACACCTTGATATCACCTGCAAGTTTCGAAAAGATAGCTCAATGTGCCACCAACAAAATTTTTGGAACTTAAGTGGAAATCTGTTAAATAAATCAGCTAGAACGCTAACATTTTGGTGAATCAACGAGACTAAATGTGGCCAAGCAATAGCCTATTGTACAAATTGAAAAGGAACGAAGGGATCAAAAACTTGCCTTAACAAAGTGGTTTATTTATATGAGAAACAACACCATTCCGGACTGAGAATTAAAACAACATTGTAAGAGAAGATTGGAAGAGTTAGCATAGAAAATTGTGAATACAGACAAGCAATGCTGACGGGAAGAAAATTCTGGTCTCCTCTCAACCCGTAAGGGAAAAGGTAGGGAAAAGGCTGCAATCAAACCCTAATCCCCCCCCCCCCCACCCCTCTGAAACCAAATAGTCGGACCCTAAATAGTATTTCAAACTGCAAAGCTGAAAGTTTAACACCGCCTCTTCCACATCCACTCAACCAAAGCTTTGTCAAGTTGTAAATTATACATCAGAAACTAAACAATACTTAAGTTACAGCCCTCACTGTCACACATAAGACTACCAGTTCTATAAACAAGCTTCCAGTCTTTCAAATTTCCAAAATTATAAACCAAATTGAGAAAGTCTTCATGCGCATACTTCAAAAATGTTTAGCCACAAAACTTAATCAAAGCTGTAGTTGGTCGGTAGATTGCAGATAACTAACTTGTTTATTTATTTTCTTACACATTACTGCATTTATTCGAGATCAAGTAGCGTATTGTTGTTGTTGTTGCTGAACGAAATATGACTGGTGTCCTGTGTTCTAAAAGTCATCTTTAAATTCCATTTTCTCATAGCTAAAAGGAAGTAGTTTTCTGCAGAATTGTAAAAAAATAACATTGGTTTGCATGTTTATACGTTCTTGCATACAATATGTAACGTTCACTTAATGTTCCAGGGTTTTTTGTAATTGGTTACTACCATAAAACAACAAAAGGGGTTTCAGAAGAGCGCTGACATTAGTAAGGTATAACTGTATTAAAACATTTTGTTGCAGCAATGCCTGTAAAACATAAAAAGAGAAAAAGGCCAGTTGAGACAACTTCGCTTATTTATCTAAGTTTAAGAGAAGAATACAACAATAGCTACCATTTCACTAATGGCATTGTACATAAACTAAAATCTTTTTCCTTAGGCGGTCTACTTAAAAATTAAATAGAGTGATTATTGGTATTCATGCTGTGGGTTTCCATCAGTAATGGGCTAAAATTCTTGTGAAAGGACATGTGTTCTTTGCTTTTTCCAACTTTACTTTAACTATATCTTAACTTGATAGCGTCTACTCAAGGAACCGGTTGAAAAGTTAGTGTTTTTCTTAGTTTTGAAATTAGTCAATTGATGTTATGCAATTAGTTTGGAATTCAATTGGGGCAAAACCATTTTTAGAGTAGCACTCATTTTAGGACAGCCTACCGATGTTTAAACGCTGTTTTAAAATTTATTTTCGAGAAGCTCTTTCTTCGTTTTTCTTTTGCACAAGTCGAACTTACAAGTTCTTTCCAAGAGATTATCTACCGATCTCTAAAACGACATGAAGGAAAACGTTTTGTGTCAATAAATACTGCGTTGTGTGCCATTGAGCAAAGCACTCAAGTCGACTTGCTCCAGTCAACTCAGCTGCATAAATGAGTATTAGCTTTTGCTGGGGACAAGCCTGCTGAACACTACAGAGAAGGGAGATGAGTGCCGCCTTATGGTCGAGTTGCCTCGGAAAAGAATTTTGTTAAGGAAAACGTCTTGTTTGGATGAAGTTGTTGTTGTTAATTACAACAGAAAACGTTTTAGGAATGAGGTGTTCATTGATTAAAAGTATTGGAAGGTTAGTTTTGAACAAGCCATTTTTGATTTAAAATAGCAAAGCTAAACCCACTTTTTCCCTAGTAAACCTTTTGTAACAAAAGCATTATATCCAAAACTTGAATTAATTGTAAACTTAGTGTTGCCATAAAACGTCCGCCAACATTGGAATGACTAGTTATCTCCATATTTAACGATTCCCAATGAACGTAAAGTCCATTTAATAGCCGCTGTTATAAAGACTGTCTCTGTCACAGAACTTTTAGTTACGCAATGGATAAACAAGGATAGAGCTCATTTTTTACGTAAGGATCGTTTAAAAGTTATAGTTGTTCCCGTGAAGCAAAACACCTTGCTGGTAGTTCTAAGTATATCAACGCTATTAGTCGTGCGAGTTTTGAAAAGTTAGCTCAATTTGTACCACCAACAAAATTTTTGTAACTTAAGTGGAAAGCTCTCAAACTAAATCATTCATCCGTTTCAGTCATGAAAGTGCATTTAAGTGATTCCTTGCTACTGAAGTTAGCAGTACCAGCAGAATTCCATAGTTAGTACGTGTCTTTCCAGAACCGTTAAACCAGCGGCGGGGAAGGTAACACAGTTAACTTCATATAATGCAAAGTTATTTGTGCAATGCAATGCTTGCGAGAATCGACTAATTACACAAAGGCAAACCAAAGAATAAAAACAGTAAAGAGAACTTCTTAACGTAAGGAAAATCGCAACAATTGTTTTTAGGTAGTTAGGCATTGCAATCATTAGTCCAGTTACGTATCCAGTGCTTTATACTTGAGTTAGCTTCTAGCATTGGAGTTCTCTTTCCAGTTTGCACCTCAGCACAACCTTATTTTGTTGCAGTAACTAAATGAGGAGCACTTGTTGTTTTCTTTACTTATCCTTAGATTATTGCTGGTAGCTGCAATTATTAGTTCAGTCACGTACTTGCTTTATACTTCAGCTAGCGGGCAACACTGGAATTTTGTTTACAGTTTGCACCTGAGCAGAGCTTTCTTTTAGTGCAGAACCTAAACAATGAGGAGCATTTGGTTGTTTTCTGTCCTTCTCGTTGGATTATTGCTGGCTGCTGAAGGAGGTAAGGAAACTTTCTTTTAAATTACGCTTTGTTCCTTTACCCGATAACATAAACTAAAATCTAACTACGAGCTTTTTTTTATAAGAACAAACTTTATGAGAACACCCAGGCTGAGATTTGCCCAAAATTTTACAATAAGCGAAACACAATCACCAGGCTGAATTTCGGAACAGAAAATTAAGAAAGTTTGTTTTGTTCTTGAACAGAATGAGATGTACATGTATTAAAAGATCTGTTAGAATTAGCTGGGTCATTGAGCTCTGGAAGAGTGGTAAGCAAGCTCGTGACGTTCGCGAACAATGTATAGGCAGTGTCAAACTTTTTTCACATCAGTACAGCAGCATGAAATAATAGTGTCTTAGAGTCGTTTTATTGTTCCGAGTGGAATTACGAGAAAATAAGAACAATTTAAGAGCAATTTGAGGCTGAAATCGCCAAACATTTAAGAACAGCCCAGGCTGAGCCGAAAGTTACCGGTTCTTAAAAAAAAGATCATGTATAGTGTTTGAGTGTTTTCATAACATTACCTTTCCCAGAAGTTGTAAAGACAGTGTGACGTTATCATTTAAGAAACGTTTTTAGAAAGTATTAATCTTACCTTGTAATACATGAGTTTTCTCTTGTTCGTAGGTGTTCCTGTTGGTGGGTTTAAAATCGGAGAAGAGAGCTGAGCTCAAAAGAAGAAGGAGTTTAGGAATGGGGCTTCTTACCGTATTACAAATTGTGACGATATTTATTTAGCTGTCGTTATCATTTAAAACATTAAGACACCACGTGGTTTCGCTTTATTGAAAGTACAAAGAAAGCTCATTATATATGTCAAATAGCAAGTCAATGGGATGAATAGTGTTGAAAGTAGAAGGGAGGGGTAAGATTGCCTGCTTCTTTCGAGCAACGTTTTTTGGCTTGTGCCTTCTGGAGTTAAACATCGCAACAAACCTTTACCCTGATTTTCAACGGGAGGAATTTCTTTCTGTCCTTACCTTTGATGACGACAGTGAGATAGAAAGGCCACTTTATCCGGAAGTGAGGCGAGGTCTACAGTCGAAGCGTTGCTTTTCGATTCTACACGTTTATTACATTACGCTCTTGTGCCAAAGCTTGTACGAGATACGAGATGAGATTAAAGCGATCATAGTCAGCGCAAGCGACACCAGGACACCCTGAAGTTCTCCCTGAAGAGTTAAATTGCGGTACAAACCACAACAACTAGGAGTTTAGATTTAGATGGCGCTCCTCTGTGAGATCAGGAGATGATCACTTCTAGGCAAAAAGAATCAAAAATGAGCAACTGAAACGTCAGCGGTGGAAAACAAAAACCAGTGTTAACTCTGAACTCTTTTATTAGTTTAATAACAAACTATAGTATTTGTTGGTAATTGATAACAAAACAAGCTCTACGACCGCGTACATTCACAAATTTGTTTGTTTATTTCGTTTTCCCACTTCAGAAGCTATTTGGCAGAATGCCTCGACGACAACACGAGAATACAGAAGAGACACCAAAATGGCGGGAAAGTTCATGTGTCTAGTCTTACTCCTCAACACCGCCCTGCACTGCCCCGGGCGTTCCACGCATACGCAAAAACAGACACGGGACCGGAGAATGCATCCATAAAGAGAGAGGCGTACAAGATGAAGGTCCAGCTGAGTCCAGGGGGAGGCAGTTCTTTGCAATATGGCTGCTGGATGTTCCTCCAGGGGCACTTGGGACAGCACCGTTTAGATATAATCCCTTTGACTCCGTGGAAACCCTTCCTCTTCTCGACATTGCCAATGCTTTCTCACCAACGCATATGGTGACAGACCAAAACTTCATAGTTGCCCGGACTGCTGGAATATTACACTCGGAAGCCCTGATTATAAATAATATGCCAAACAACCGGTTAAGACCCACTTATAACACACAAACCGTTCTTTGCTATTCTTGGTTTGTTCCCTGCAGCACGTGCGCTCACACTGTCCGTAACATAAAGGCAACCTATATTTTCCAACTGTGCCTAGTTTCATAGTAGCCTACAGCAATCGCTATCCACCTAATCCAAACCGGCACAACCCTGATCAAACAGAAGCAAGCCGGGATACCATGATGCGCTGTCATATCACATTGCTACCTCATGCTCTGGTCAGTGATGTCGTTGAGCGCCCACCACCAACCCTTGAGAAAGCAAAGTCCGGTCCATTCCATAAAAGCCATAAGTTGTAAAGCTGTTCGGTGTCACATGATGATTACAATAAAATGACATGACAGAACCGTGGTTTATCTGATCTCCCATTTTCATTAACAAAACGTACAGCACGATATCGAAAATGTAGACATAGTATTTCTAAATTTCTGCTTTTACTAATTTACAGCAGAATATAACCGGTACATCTCTTAAACTTTTTCCAATATTTTTAGAACTACGAACACCTACAACTATATAAAAAAGAATATTTGTGACAAGTTAATGAACTGCCAACACCTACAGATAACTTACTGACAACCTTCAGTTTATAAATAATTTCAAAGTATCCAAACATTTAGTTTGCAGTATCGATGACCTTAACCTTTTAAGTTGCCTTAGCAAATCAATCTTCAAAATTAAGAAAAACAATGTATCTCAAAAGTTAAACTAGTTTTTATTTCTTTTATCAATAATTAAAGTAAAAGCTGTTGTTTCACCGATACCTTCTCAAGTCAATAGCTATAAAAACCCAAGAAAATTAGTGTTCAATGTCTGACTCGAACAGAATCCCTTCAATTCACACAGAGTGAAGAACGTTTAGTGTTTTTGTTTGCAAGCTGCAACATCTTTACACTGAGTGAAAAAGAACAAAAGATCGAAAAGTGGCAATTTATAAAGGGGTCTGTTTGTATGGGTTAGTTTGAGAGGAGTTAACAAGAAAACCACGAATTCTTAACAGAAGTGGCGTAGTTTTCACTTTCATCAAATACAAATGATGCGTTCTTTTCCTCAAGTCTATGAGAACTTAAGTGGTGTTTCTTGTTCATATGAAAACTACAAAATGCCAAGTTTTACAAAATTCTCGATCTTTTCCAAAGTTTTGGACATTTTTCATGAAATTTTAGAAATTCTCCAAAAACGTTTTGAACATTCAAAACTCTTCGTTCCAAAGATTTCCAAGACTTTCAGCAGAGTCTTAAAATTTCTTCGAAGAACTCCGATGATTTTCTGATGATCTTCCAAATATTTCTGGAAAATTTCTCTTACTCTTCAAAATTATTTCAGAACATTTCCATATTTTTTCCTGTAATGAAGTTTCCAATCCTAATTTGGGTATTCTAATCATGACTGCACATGTGCAGTTAAAAACTAGTTGAACGGTGTTGAGAAAGAAATTACTGTAAAACAGTTGCTTCAATCAGAGGGCAGCGTTTCCTGTAGAGGAGGTATTAATTTGAAATTACTGGGAATTTAAACAATTTAGGTAAATTTCTTCATCTTAATTTTTTCACATCAAGAGAATTATTTCAACATCGATTTAATCCAGAGTTGGTAAACAACACTTTCACTGACGAAAAAGGAGCGCTATTTTTATCGAAAAATGCAAGCAACAACAGCTAAGAAAACGAAATCTGACATAAGAGTATGGAATCGCTGGCTGCAGTCAAAGGGGGGCAATAACTTCAATTTACGAATAACATAAATGCTCCAACATGAGCTGACTTAAATTTACTGTTCAAAGAACTAACTCGAAAAGTTTAAAACACCAAATGTAGTTCAAACGATCGGTTCATTTCATCAAATGATTCATCAAATACTGAGATACAAGAATTATTTACACGCGCGCGCGCATCAAGAAAGGCGGTAGTATGAGGTGACGCGCGCATCCAACAGCAAATCATTGGGCTTACAACAATGCACAGTGCAAGAAGACAACCTTTTTTGAATTAGCTGTATAAGGTTCCAGTCTTTTGGAAGTTTCTCAAATTGTTTGCATTGTAAACCAAATGATAAAAGTTATCACATATTTAAAAAAACAGTAACCATAAGAAATTATTCAAAGCTGTAGTTGTTAAATCTATAAAATATTGTGATTACAAATAATTAACATCTTTGTTTATTTTTTTTACATCCTATTGCATTTTTTGCAAGATCAAGTAGCGTATTGTCGTTGCCGCCGTTGTTGTTGTTTCTGTCTCTGCCGCTTTGGCGTCTCTTATTTCCCATTTGTCATGAGCAAGGCAATAAGGGAACTCACAAAAAATGTTTCCTACAGAATTTGATTTAACTTTCTTTCATACAACCACGTAACATTCAGGGTATCTTTTATGTTATTAACTCTTATCCTGCAACAGTAAAGAGTATTTCAGAAAATTGCTGCTATGAATGTAAGACAAAAAAGGAAAACAAAACCTGTTGAAACAACTTTGCTTATTTTTCTAAGGTCTAAGAGAAGAGTACGTTATGTTACAACCTCTCTAATTGCACCGTACACAAACTAAAACCAGTTTCTTCAGGTTTTCTACTTAAAATTTAATAAGGGGCCGACCACCGGTATTCATGTTGCAGAGTTTCCATCAGAAATGGATTAGTATTCTTGTGAAACGACATGCGTTCTTTTCCTTTTCCAACTTAGCTATTTATTCCTTAATTTGTTATAATAGTAATGAAATCTGATGAAAAGTTAGTTTTTTTTAATTTCGAAACTAGTCGTTACTGTTATTTTTGTCAGTTTCTCAGTGGCACTCGCTCATTTTGAAACTTAGTTGATGGCTCCGTCGAAAATGTTATGCAATTAGTCAGGAAATCAATAGGGCAAAACCATTTTCAGAATCGCAAACATTTTAAAATAGCCTGCTAACAATAAAATGCCATTTTTAAACTTATTTTCGAGTAACTGTTCTTTTTTCTTTTCTTCTGCACAATTCTAGTTTATAACACTTTTTTCGACAAAAAACGCTTAGATCCGTGCTCAATCAAAAATAATGATTCGTTTTGTATCAATAAAATTCAAAAAACGCAAGTGTTTGGCCTGACCACTCCATTACGTGTCCTTGAGCAATGCACTTTACTCGACTTGCTCCAGTCGATTCAGCTGCATAAATGAGACTAGTCTCTGCCAGGGGCTAATCTGCCATGGATAAACGTGCTTTTAAGTGGTAGTCGTAAGCTCTCATCCACTTAACACTAACGGAACCGGAGGCTTGAGTATGTGCTTGCCTTATGCGCCTTTTGGTTCGGAAAAAGATTTGGTTTACAAAAATGTTTTGTTTGGGATCTTGTTCTTCTTAATTAAGAAAGTAAAGCTAAAACATCTTTTTATCTTCCTGACCTACCTTTTTGTAACAAGCACGTGATGTTCCTTTTAAACTTGTAAATTTAGTGCTGCCAATATTGGAGAGACTAGCTTTCTCCATGTTTAACGATGCCCATTGAACCTAAAGCCTAGTTTCTATTTAAAGGTTTAACTTAAGGGTCGTCGCTCCCATAGAATTATTAGTTACGTATTAGAGAAGCAAGGATAGAACACGCTTTTGTCGATAGCATCGTTTGAGACGATCTTAAGAGTGTTTCCTTATGATCGCCTCGATCGCTTGACAAAACATTCTGCCTCAGAGAGAGAGAGAGAGAGAAAGAGAGAGAGGGGGGGGGGAGGGAGAGAGAAAGAGAGAGATGGAGGGAGGAGGGAGGGAGGGAGAGAAAATTTAATTTAATTTAATTTAAGGAAATCAGACTTAAGAAAAAGAGATTAGCTCATCATGTTGCAGTTTGTTAGAATTCAAACATTATGCTTCCCGAGTGTGCTACGGGTGATCCCTTTTGCAACAAAAGATACAAGAGTCTTCTTTTACTGGCCGTCATACTCTCAGCTTAGTTTTCCAATTGTTCAAAAATGTCCCGGAGTCGCTCCATGTAGATAAAATGTTCGTTGCCACAAAGCAAAAACACCATTTTGGCAGTTATTATACCAACGCCATTACCTGCGAGATTCGAAAAGATAGCTCAATGTACCACCAAAATGTTGGAACTTCAGTGGAAAACTGTCAAACGAAATCAACCAGAACGTTAACATTACGACGAATTACCGAGATGCAATCTGGTCAAGCAATAACCTCCTGTACACACTGAAATGGATCGAAAGATTAAAATCTGGCACTAACGAAGCGGTCTGTTTTATAAGAAACAGCACCGCTTCGGAAGAGTTAATACAAAACTGAAAGAAGAGATTGGAAAAATAGTATAGAAAACTATCATTATGCACGATCAATACTGACTGGAAGAATAACCTACTTTCCTGTCATCCCGTGCGGGAAAAAGTAGAGAAAAGGCTACAGTCGAATCCTATCCCACGCTTCGTCTTAAGATCAAATAGTCGGACTCTAAAAGTTGTTCTGTCTGTCAAGTTGAAAGTTTAAAATTACTTCTTCCGTTTTCCCTTCAACCAAAGTTTTGTCAAGTTGTAAATAATGCATCAGAAACTAAACAATAGCTAAGTTACAGCCCCAACTGTCACACATAAGACTACCAGTTCTCTATACAAGCTTCCTGTCTGTGAACTTTAAAAACTGTTAACCAAATTATGCAAGTTTTTATGCACATACTCCAAGAGATTGAAACTACAAAAGTTAACAAAGCGGTAGTTGGTCTGCAGATTGCAGATAACTAACTTGCTTATTTAATTTTCTTACTTATTATTGCAATTATTCGAGATCAAGTAGCGTACTGTTGTTGTTATTTTTGTAGTTGTTGTTTCTGTTCCCTTATCTCATAGCTAAAATATTTGTAAAGAAACTATAATATCGGTTTTGTATATACATATATACTTTCTTGCTTTAATACTCTACCTAACGTTCACTTGATGTTTTCAGTTTTAGGAGTTGTTCTTGATATCAAATTCTTACCATATAACAGCAAAAGGGATTTCAGAAGTCGAGCGTTGAAATTAGTTAGAAACAACTACTAAAACATTTTTTTGTAGCAGTGGCTGTGCAACAAAAAAGAAAAACAAAACCAGTTGAAACAACTTCGCTCACCTGTCTAAGGTCTGAGAGAAAAACACAACAAAAGCTACCATATGCATTTCAACAACAACAACAACAACAACATCTTTATTTACTCCTTAATATAGGATATAGGATACAAATTACATTTTTCAAATATATTTTGTGTTTTAATAAGGAGCAACTGACACCTGAAATAACCAAAATGGCTAACAGATTTAGGTGCCAGCTTGCAAAATAAGATTCAAATAAATAACGTTCGAGGACACGCAAATGCTAATGCACTAATAGCTTCGTACATAAACTAAAACCTTTTTCCTCAGGCGGTCTACTTAAAAATTAAATAGACTGACTAATGGTGTTTGTATTGCAGAGTCTCTATCAGTAATGGAATAATGCTCTTTGCCTTAACTATTTCTTAAGTTGATGTAGTCAAGGAGCTTGGTTAAAAGCTAGTTGTTTTTCTTAGGTTTGAAATTAGTTATTAAATTTTGTTTTAGTCACTAAGTCATAGGTCGCTAATTTTAAAACTCAATAGATGGTTCCGTCAAACTGATATTATGCAATTAGTTTAGAGTTCAATGGTGGCTCCTCCTAAAATGGTCTACAATTGGTATAGGATTTAATGGAGCCGAAACCAATTGTAGAATTGCACACGTTTTAGGTATCCTACTTATGAACAGTTACTGATTTGAATTTTATTTCAGAAACATCATAGTAGTCTGTACAGTTTCAATTTTCAGAATGGTACACAATTTAGGACAAGCTACCGATGTTAAAACGCTGTTTAAAAACTTAATTTCGAGACACAGTTTCTCTTTTATGAATAAGTCGAATTTACTCGTTTTTTCCAGGAGAAAATCTACAAATCGCTAAAAACGGCATTTTCTAAACCCGTATTAAATTGAGTTGTCAATCTTTGTGTCTATGAATAGTCAAATACTCAAGCGTTTGACCTGACCACTGCGTTGTGTGTCCTTGCTCCAGTCGACTCAGCTGTATAAATGAGTACCAGCTTTTGCTTGGGACTTACCTGCTATATTATACTAGCATTAAACAAACCCGTATTGATTAAGCATAGTAAAGCTTAAGCCACTTCTCTTCCTAATAAGTCTTTTGGTAACAAATTATATCTCATCATGTCCAAAGCTTGAGCTATTTGTAAACTTAGTACTGCCGAAAGGCGTCTGCCAATATTGGAATGACTAGTTATCTCCTTGTTTAACGAGTACCAATGAACGTAAAGCCTGGATTCCATTTAATAGTCTCTGTTATAAAGACCGTCTCTGTAACAGAGCTTTTAGTTACGCATTGGAGAAGCAAGGACAGAACTCTTCTCTTCTCTTATCTTATGTAAGGATCGTTTGAAAGAATCGAAATATCCGTTGTAGTTGTTCCCACAAAGCAAAAACACCTTCCTGGTAGTTAGTATACCAACGGCCATTACCTGAGAGTCTCGAAAAGATAGCTCACTGTACCACCAGCAAAAATTTTTGAACTTAAGTGGAAAACTGTCAAACTACTAATTGTCCGCTTTAGTCATAAAAAGGCATTTAAGTGGTGATTCATGGCTAAAGAAGTTAGCGGTACCAGCAGAATTCCACAGTTAACACGTGCCTTAAAAGAATCTTTAAACGGGAAAGTTATTTAGTTTACTTCACATTGTGCAACACTAGTTGTGCAACGCAGAGCTCAAAAGAGTTACTTATTTCACGAAGGCAAACCAAAAATATTGGTACAGTTAAGATAACTTCTTAACTTACGGTATACCACAGTTGTTCTTTATATAGTTGCGCGTTGCAGTTATTAATCAAGTTACTTATTTGCTTTACACATTAGCTAGCTAGTAGCATTGGTGTTCTATCGAAGGTTAGCACCTTATAAATTAGCAGAACCTTGTTTTATTCCAGAACCTAAACAATGACGAGCATTTGGTTGTTTTCTGTACTTAGCCTTGCTTTATTGCTGGTTGCAGCAACTATTAGTCTAGTTACGTATCTGCTTTATAGTTGAGCTGGCAAGTAGCATTAGAAGTCTGTTTACAACTTGTACCTTAGCCTGCGCGTACTTGCACCTGAGCAGAACCTTGTTTTATTGCAGAGCCTAAACAATGAGGGGCATTTGGTTGTTTTCTGTTCTTCTCCTTGGATTTTTCCTGGAAGCTAAAGGAGGTAAGAAAACTTCCTTTGAAATCACGCTTTGTTTCTTAACCCGGTTACATAAACTGAAATCTAACTATGGTGCTTATTAAAGAAAACCAAAGAAGTCAGCTTGAGTGTTTTCAAAACCTTACCTTTCCCAGAATTTGTACACAAATCGCATGAGGTTACCATTTAAGAAAAGTTGTTAGAAAATATTAATCCTGCTTGTAATGAATGAGTTTTCTCATGTTCGTAGGTGTTTCTATCGTTTAAAATTTGAGAAGAGGACTGAAAAATTTACTTACGGGGAAGTCTTGCCGTAATACAAATACGTTGTGGAATTAGGTCAACAATTACTCAAATTGCATCACTTTAAAGGCCCAGTGCACGGTTTCTTCCCTGCGCTGGAGACACCAGCAACCTGATTAAGGAATTATGAAACTATTTAACTATCCGGTTCGAGATGCCCATCGGCTCTCTGTCCCTTTAAAGAAATTCAGGGTACTGCGATACAATCCACTGCAGATCAGGCTTCTTAAACTGACTTGTTACGTAGCCATTTTAGCTGTGAGTTTCAAAACTTTACCTCAATGTTTCATTACACCGATACAGTTCATTGAACCTAACGAGTCATCTGATAACTTATTCATTTAGTGAACTTTTTTGTATTACTTTTTAAAATCTTATCCTCTCTTGTCTTTGAGTTCTTTCGGAATCTGCAACTTTAGATACCTGTTAACTATTTATGATGTACAAAGCAACTATCGATGTAAGAGTTTTCTGTGTAGAAGTTCTTGTTATACATTTTAACCCTGGAAGGCTTGAAAGGGGTGGAAGCCAAAAAGAGCCTAACAGCTTGAGTTTTTTGGGATAAACATATGCTGCTTACTTAATAACCAAAAGCTTTGGTTGAACTGTTCTTTATCCTATAGCTTAACCCTACTCAGACTGAACAATTTTGATGTCTCTCAGACCCCGGTCAGTAACTTTTTCGCAATAAAGGCTTTGAAAAGTCATTTTCACATATGAAAGTTCACATGAAGTCTGTTTAAATTTAATCTTGTAAGCAATAACACGACCTCACAATTAAGTCATTACTGTCAAAAGTTTGGATTATTACAAAATCTAGCCTTCAAAAAGAAGAATAGTTTAGAGCCGAGATTTCGAGCTTATAAAACGAAAAATAAACAACACAAAAAAATGTCTCTGTTTTTACTACCAATAACAATGTTTTAAAAGAAATTGAGTAAAGCAAAGCATATTTTTCCAGCAAAATAGCAATCTTCGAACCACATACTAGCACATTAACTATAGCACTGATTTTAATGAAACTCCTTGTCTTTAATGTTATTAGTATCACTAAAAATATTTTACCTGTGTTTGAAACCTTTTCAAATGCAAATCAACTGGAAAAAGTTTAAAGTTTTGACAAAAAGCAAAACACATGGCTGTCATCTTGGATTCCATAAACGGTAAATAAATGCACAATACCTATGAAGTCACAGGTCACATGGAAAAAAATTAAATTACAGAAGTTGTCGATTTATTTACTTTGAGACTAAGAATTTGCAACTTTTTGAAATAGTTTGTTTTAAAACTTAAGGAGAAAAAACGTTAAAAGTCAAACCTTGAGTGAATACGGCGTCAAAAACGGGGGTGCCATGGCAACAAATTAAGTCCTTGCCACAAACGTCTCCATAATCTTGTTCTCCAGTAAAATTTAGTAAAATTTAACAAATTTGGATGGTATTATTTAAATATCAAGGACATCGAACGTTCACATATACCGGGGGGTATCGCCAGTAGGAACGGCGAACTTGTCCGGCACACACCTGAACTTTGCCGCCATCTTTTGTTTTAAAATGCTGGAAATGGCCATTTTAGGCTCTTATATTTTCAAAACCTTTTGGGGGGGCATGCCCCCAGACCCCCCTAGTCTGCAGCGTAAATGAACTAGGCTTTACATTTGAGTCGGTAAGTTAACCCAGCTCAGTTTTAACAAATATGAAACTATTCAGGGGCGGATCCAGGATTTCTAAAAGGTGAGGGGCACCAACAAGCGCCGAAGACGCGAGCTTTCTAGGGGGGTCTGGGGGTATGCCCCCACAGAAAGTTTTGAAAATATGAGACTCTAAAATGGCCATTTCCAGCACTCGTTAAGTACTCATATTTTGCTAGTAAACTTCGCTTTAGGAACGTCCAAAAAGTTGGAACACAGGCCCCCTAGTCCCCCCCCCCTCCCTGGAACCACCACTGCAGTTGATAATAAAAGAAGCCAAACCAATGAGTACACTCACATATTTGTTTGTTTGCTCCTTTATTCATTCCAGGAGCTATTTGGCAGAATGCCTCGAAGGCAAAACGAGAACACAGAAAGGACGCAAAAGATGGCGGCAAAGTTCAGGTTTCTAGTCTTACTCTGAAGCACAGCCCTGCACTGCCCCGGGCGTTCATGGCAAAAATAGACTCGGGGCCGGAGTACGATTTCATAAAGAGAGAGGCACACAAGATGAGGGTCCAGCTGCTTGGAGGCCAAAGGCAGTTCTTTGCAATATGGCTTCTTGATGTTCTTCCGGGTGCACTTGGGACAGCGCCGTTTAACTATAATCCCCATGCTAAGGTGAATACCGCACCTGTTCTCGACCCTGCCCATACAGTCTCTTCTGGCCACAACTACTTAGTTGCCCGAACTGACTATCCAACACACTCGGAATCCCTAATTTTAGATGACATGCCAACCAACCAGTTAAGGCCCACTGCAACCACGCAAACTGTTCTTTGCTATTCTTGGTTTGTTCCCTGCAGTATGTGCGCCGAAACTGTCTGTACGATCAAGGCCCGTTACTTTCCAGGTGTAGCTAATTTCATAGTAGCCTACAGCAATCGCTATCCGCCTAATCCCACCAAGGACCGCCCTGATCAAACAGCAGAAAGCCGGCGTATCATGGCACGCTGTCAAATCATATTGCCGCCTAATGCTCTAGTCAGCGCTGTCGTTGAAGCTCGTTGAGCGCCCACCGTCCTAAACCCTTGAAAAAGCAAAGTCAGGTCCATTCCACAAAAGCCATAAATTGCAAACTAAAATGACACTGTCCGCTGTCAAGTATTGGTTAAAACAAAATGACTTGACAGAACCGTGGTGGTTTTAAAATACAATAAAGATTATGAAGATGTGGTTTATTTGATCTCCATTTTTAATAACAATACGCATAGCACGATATCGAAAATGTAGACATAGTATTTCTAAATTTATTTTTTTACTGATTTACAGCAGGGTTTAAACGGAATATCTCTTAGCCTTGAAATTTTGATAAGAAAATTTGAGAAAGTTTATTTAGTTCTTGCACACTGAATGAGATGTAAATGTTTATAAAAGATCTGTTAGAATTAGCAGGGTCATCGAGAGCTGGAAGAGTGATAAGCAAGCTCGTGATGTTCGCGGACAATGTATAGAGGGTGTCAAACTTTTCGCATCAGTAAGGCAGTATGAAAAAAGAGCAAACATGTATTACTTAGCGTCGTTTCATTGTTCCGAGTGGAATTACCAGAAAAATTAAATAAGAACAATTAACAATCAAGGCTGAACCGAAAGTTACTGGTTCCTATAAAAAAAATCTTGTATTGAAGCACCCTGCTTCAACAGTGTTACAGACAAGCTGAACATTTCAAATAGAATGAATTAAAGGTGTAATAAACAAATTGAACGTTTTTTAAGGTCAGCATATTAGCGTAATCTCTGAATCTGTACAAAAATTTCGAGTTGACGCAAGCGTTACAAAACATGTTCGCTTCTAATAGAGCGCTCGAGTTTATGCCATAACCAAGAAGCATTTGGGAAGACTTGTGTGACTTTTCAAGAAAATCGAATTGCAGTTAATGAAACTGTAAAGGTTGGTTAGCTAACTCGTCAAAATGTTTACCAGCGTGATTTGATTTTCGTGACTAGCAGTTGTTTTATTCTCAAAAACAACACGGCTTCATTTACTTCAAAGTTCTGTTTGAACGGCCATTCAAGCCTTGTCACAGGCTAGTGATAACAAATTCCTTTTGTTGTTCCAACTTAGAATGTAATGGAGAAAATCAGTGGATTTTATGTGTGCATTGAAAGTTAAATCTGAAACGTACCGAAAATATAAAAGATATGTAAGCAAGTCGCGTCAAGAAAAATGATGTAACATGTGTTTGTAGCCTCAAATTGGAACATAATTAAGGAAAGAATCTAAAACAAAAACTACAACAAATTTTCTTCATAAATTTCAGTTTTCTGTTTCAAAATCTAACTTGCATACCTATTTATGCATAAATTATGAATCGTGACGTCACCCAATTAACGTCGGAACATGTGCTGATTATCGGACTATAGGTACTGAAAGTTTCATTTTGATTGTTTGAAAGATTTAGATTTTGGGTCCGAAAAATCTATGGCGGTCTAAGTGACCCCTCTTTCCCCCTTTGACGTTCGAAGGTTAACTCTCTTTCATGATTGACTGCAAGAGAGTTGAACAAAACTCTCCTCCAAATCACACAAATTTCAAAGTTGTTCAACCTTGGTTGATCAGCACTTTAATTGCAACGACATTAAAGATATTTTTGAACACAAATATACTTTTTTAATCACAGTCAAAAAGATAAGACAAACGAACGAAATCCCTTTAACTCATTTATGGTGCAGGACGTTTAGATTTAAGTGAGTTGACGAGATACAATGTGGCCAAGCAACAACATCTTGTACGTTGATTGAAAAGGAACCAAAGAACGAAAAATTGCAATTAATAAAGTGTCTGTCTGTATCAGTTTGTTTAAGAGGAGTTAATATAAAAAAACCACGAATTCTCAAAAAAGGAAGCGTAGTTTTCACTTTCATCAAATACAAATGTTTTTCTCTTCAATTCTTTGAGAACCTAAGTGGTGTTTCTTATTAATGTCACAGCTACAAAATGCCAAGTTTTATAAAACTCCCGATCATTTCTGAAGCTTTTCAAAGATTTCCGAGATTTTTCGAATATTTTCGAAAATCTCCAAAAAGAGGTTTTGAGGGCTTGGACATTCAAAACACTTTTTGAAAAACTTTCGAAGATTTTTGAAGAGTTCTGAAGATTTCCGAAGATTTTCCAAAGATTTTCTGAAGATCCTCCAAACATTTCTGAAGATTTTCAGAGAATTTTCCTCTCCCTTCAAAGTTATTTCAGATCACTTCCGAGCTTTCCCTGTAATGAGTTTTCCTTATGACAGTCCTTATTTTGGTAATTTAATCAAGATTGCACATGTACTGTAAAAATCTTATTTGCTTTGCACTCGCAAAGAAATCACTGTAAAACTGTTACTTCAGAAGCGAGTGGTACCACTTAAAAGCTACTAATATAACTTAAAACAGTAAAACAGGTAAATTTCTTAATTTTTTTCATATCGAGAACGTTAGAGCTCGAAGTGTTAGCGAATCCAACTTTTCTTTTCACTTAATTTGAAGCTTATAGACCTTTTAGGACCTTTCATTGCAAGTTTTAGGAGTTTTTGTCTGGCGGCACAGAAAGGCGTGAAAGGAGGAGGATCTTGGCTTTTTGTACCGGGACTATAAGACCTGCAAATCCAGAACCTTTTGCCTTTTAACACAAACACTTTAAGTTTTGGGAGATTACTAATGACCACCTTCGTGTACCAAGGTATGATCTCCATAATTTAAGAACTTTTGAGCACTAAAATCCGATTTTTGAAATTTTAAGAAAAGCGTGAAAAGAGAAAGGTCTTTGCTTGTGATACATGAACTAATCTTGTTTCAGATCTTTTGGAATTCTTAAAGACTTTTCATTGCAAATTTTAGGACCTTTTGTCTTTCGACACAAACACTTTAAGCTTGTGAGATTGCTAATGACCACCTTTGGGTACACAAGAGGAATCCCACAGCGGTGGCACATCGGTTGAGTTTTACACTAATGTCACACTGCTGCCCACACTAATGTCACAGCG
>JAOBRG010222094.1:0-17145 GCA_027574985.1 Umimayanthus nakama | reverse complement strand
GACTTAGCCGCTTACAACATTCAAACATCAACCCTAGTCTATCAAAGTGGTTTCCAAATGTTATCATGTATGGAATATGTAGTGTAGGTGTGATTATGTATGTAGTGGATGTGTCAAGGTGTACAAGTATATGGTGTGTGTGTGTGTCCACTGTGTTATGTTAAATCATGGTAAAAGTGTACCGTACAACGTTTCAACAAAGGCTCGAAAACTTAGTTGCTGCAGTTTTCACGACTGGAAAAACTGTTGCTTTAAACAACGCCCAACCTCGGCAACTTGCAACACTATATTTTCAAGCATTGCGAGACAAGTTGAGAGAATTGCGCAGTGTTACAGGGGCTTCAGTATCGAGGACGTGTTGAACTTGAAGGCTTGTAAGGGCCTTGTAATTAATTGCATGGAATTTGTTCTTATAGCGGCGTTTCGTAATTAGTTTTCAGCACTGAGAATGCGGAGTTTTTCTGTTAGGCACAGATGGCAACTTGACGGACTTCCAGTTGTAAGCATTTGCTGTTCTTGGTTTTGACAACTGGAGTTTGTTTGACCTTCTCTGTATGGTAACAGTAGAGCAGTTTTATTTTACATTAGTTTCAATTAGTTCTCTCACCTATTATCCAGTGGCTAGTGACCATAAACTTGTGAAAAGTTTTTTAAAAATAGAGACATATGGTACTGACAGAGAACATTAAATGTTATTCCTTCTTATTGTAGTTATATTATATAATTAGTTACATTTAATACTCTCACAATTCCTCATTTATACACGCTTTTTTATAAGAACAAACTTTATAACAATATAAGTACACCCAGGCTGAGATTTGCCCGAAAATCAAGAACAGGCTAAGAACAATCACCAGGCTGAAACTTCGACTTGACAAATTTAAGAACATTATTAATCCATATACACAGATCGGGATTATAAATGTATACAAAGAGTTATTTCACTATATTGGTCGTTGGAAGAGTGATATAAAGCAAGTCCGTGACGTTCGCGGACGCTTTGTTGGCAGTTTCAAGTTTTTCTCATATTACTGGGTGAAACATTAGCAAACATGTATTTCTAAGCGTCTTTTTATTATTCCGGAAATACCACGAATTAAGAACAACTTCAGAACAATTTGAGACTGAATGCGCCAAAAATTTAAGAACAGCTCAGCCGAAAGTTACTGGTTCCTATAAAAAAAAAAGCGTGCATTACCACAATGGTTACCAATGCAGTTACAATTGTAGAAAAAACTGATATTCAAGTAATTATATTCAAATCTCCGAGTTGACTTTATTCCCAAACCTTATCTAAGTTTCCGAGTTATATTTTGGTTAAAACCCTGAACCTATCGGTGTTATCTGATTTACGTTCGAGTAAATTGTTTTAATGGGACAAAAAGTAAAAGAGAAGGTGTTACCTTAAATTGCGCACGCGCACAAGTCTCCCCTTGTTGCCTTGGTATCATTTAAAACAAAGTGTTGCCGCAAATTAGAATACTTTTTGACGTCACAGCTAGTCTACAATGATTGCAACTTCGAAGGCTCTTGCTCTTGTCTCGATGTGACAAATGTACAAAGCAGGGAAAGTATTTCTCACTTGTTTTGAAACTGTGTCAATCGAAGGAATTGAAAAATGATTTCGCTATCCAGTATGACTAATCTTAGTCAAAAATTGAAAGGAAACGAGATGCCATCGCCAAAACCAATGTCAATGTACATTTGTGAGTCACTAATGGACGAGCTGGAAAGTCAAATTCGAGAGGCAGAAAAACTTATGAATGAGGAAGAACGGGAGGAGAAGCGAAAAGCAAAGATTGCAGACTACAGCTGGCTTATATCTGCTCCTAAAAAGACGGCTTTCATGACGCAGTTTGAGCGGATAGAACTTGAAGACCTTGCGTCGCAAGTCAAACCGCATGAGACTACACAAATAATGGCCGAATTTAGATCAGCGATCGAGGGAAATCATCGCAAGCCAGAAGAACTACCGTCGTTGCTCCGATTAATAATCAAGAAATTTATCGCAGACAGACCAGAGGAAGAGGAGGACTCTACTTTAAGATGGTTATCACGCAGTGTGTCATCGTTGTCACTGTCTCTCAAGACTTTGCGGAGTCACTCGTCTGCCAGAGTGTTCCCCAGCACCGATACCGACGAGGCATTGGACACACGGCGTGTTAAAAGTATGTCTGACTTTATTCGAATGCGAGAGTTACCAGTGTAAATGGATGCTACAGAAAAATATTTATATGTTGGAAATTCAAAATTGTAAATCTAATTTGACACTTCTTGATGGCATCAGAAAACTGCTGTATACCTATTAATTATAATGCTATATTTATAATTTTTTTTTTATTTGTTTTCACTTCTGACAGCTTTGGCTCTTCGATCAGGAAAAATTGGAAGTAGTTTTGCTATTTTGCTAGTGTTGTTTGACCTTTTAGGGCTAGATTTCAGAATACCCCCCTCCCCACTCAAGTTAACTTAAGTATAGTGTGTATGTGTGTGTGTGTGTGTGGGGGGGGGGGGGGTATTCTGCAATTGCTCCCATTTTAGTACATTGTTCAACATCTGATAGTTGGCTTTTGACTGCCTTTTATTTTAACTAACGTATAAGGCTGGTTTTCTTTGCCATCGTTTGTTCATTGTTAAGCAAAACATTTGTTCAGATATGTTATATTTCTTCTATTGAGTATCAGTATTTCAGATATATACTTGTTTTGAGACACTTGGGAAGCTAAGGTAAAGAAACTTTCAGTAAATTATCAACTATTGAGATAAAACTGACAATGCATCAATTTAGGCTAAAATTATTATTAGCATATCTCTGGTTCCACAAACCATTAAGCACTCTGAAATCCAAGAAGACACAAACCCTGGATATAAATATATAGTTTAATACATTCTGGTGCAAAATTTACCACATGTACTCCTGTGGTAAGTCTCTCTCCTCCCAGGGATCCCTGGGTGATCACCTCTCTCTTGCCCAGTCCTCTAACGTATTCATTACTCTCACTTAATCCCCATCTCTTGCCCAGTGAATAGAGACGATGTGTTGTTACAGTACAGAAGACATGAAAATTTAATAATGGCGTCATAGTTCTTTGTTCTCCTATCAGCAGAATAGTATCTGCTTCTGTGATCCAGATATTGAGGGCAATTTATGTTGGTGTGTGAAAAATAATATGCCGTTAATGAACCATACAATTGCTGTAAACATTTGAGTTTTTACCCCCTCCCTCCCTTTTCATTCATCTCCCAGGAGATGTCTCCCAATATCTTGCATAATCAGTATGTTAAACAGCTGAAAATCTGAGGCGGTCATGTGTTCTAGTTTGTAAAACCCACAAACTTTCCAAGTTTTTAACTGTAATAAGTAGCAGCAGTGTAAAAATAACAATGACCATACATTGTATTTTCCTAACTAAGTTCTTAAACATTCTGTTCTTTCTGAATTATTGACAAAATAAATTAATATATATTTCAGGATTCTTTTTTTGCGTCAGTTTAATTTATATGTTTTTGTTTCAGCAGATAAATGTATGTCACTTGCATACAATGATAGAGTTTGGCAAGGGGGAGATAGCTACAGGCTAGGGCAGCTGTAGTGTAGAGAGACAGGCAACTTTGACAGAATCAGGAAGAGCTTTATATGGCACCTCAAATTTTATATCAGGCAGAACAGTTAAATATTATGTACTCTACTCTCAGTTCTTTATTCATAATATACTCATTACTAAATAAATACTGAATATTATTTTATACAGTGCATTGAGGTCTTGGATGGTATTGTTTGGTCAGAAAATACAGATATCATACAGTAAGGGACAAATACACCACATTCAAGTTATGCTTCAGTTCCCATGAACAATAACCTGATTTGCACGGCTAGTGCTGAACTGTACAATACATTTGCTGTACTTTCTCACAAAGAACAGCACCACACTAGCCTAAGGGATTGACTTCAGGTTATATTTTGAGGGAAATAAGAGTAATGTGAAACTGGCCCATTGCCACACAATGGTTTTACCCAGTGGTTTCCTCATTAGTGCCTGTTAATATGGAGGCAAGACAGCCAGGTAATCAGGCTGGCCCATATAAGCGAGATCTTCCCACATCCATATTTTTCATATAAAAATAGTTTTCATTCATTATGAGCAAGAAGGCTGTCCTAGTAACTGTCAAGATCTTGGCAATCGGGCCAGACAGTGGCACCAACCCAGGGGCGGATCCAGGGGAGATGAAATGGGTGAATTTTCTCCCCCCTTTTCTGAGCCCCCTACTTGATATTTGATTTCTCTGATGCCTTTTTTTTGACGTGGAGAATGTGCATAAGTGATGATTGATAAAGTCTACCAATCAATTTATTTATTTTGAGCCCACAAACACACTTTGGTTCTGTTAATTTAAAAAAATCACCCCTTATATCCCCTACGAACAGCCCATCTGCCTGTGTTTAATTACTATTTATTCCGTATTGGGATGTGAGGTTCAAACTTTGCCAGTCTGTTAGCTGTGAGCAATTTTAAAAGCTATTCCTCAATTCCTTGCTATGAAATGTAATTTTTTCTTTTCTATAATTTAAGGATGAAATAACTGTTTGGTCAAAATTCTTATTATTTCCCTAGTGGCCTGGGCTTGGGCCTGTTTCATTATACTTTCTTTGTATAACTAGGGCCCTGATGGCTTGGAAAATTATTAAAAAAATTGTTAAAACAAGTGTGAAGTTATCCTTTTAAAATATTAAAATAGCCCTTAGTGTTAGTCAAAATTGTTTTAACTATTATGAAATTCTTTAATAAGACTTTTGCATACCTTATAGATTATGGACTCCAATAAAATTCTGAAAATGCTGACAAACTCTGCTGACCACTTTTTAAATTTGAACGTTGCTTGCTTTCTCAAAATCAACATTTTTCATTTGATGCTCAAATATAAAAATTAATGCTTATTTTAAAAGTCCTCAAAAATAATGCTGTACTTGCATGCTCACATATAAACCCCCTATTAGTATCATCAGAATTGAGTGATTGTGACCCACATGTTATGCTGACTTGGTGGTTGGGGGAGGTTGGGCAGCTACAACAAATCTACAAGAGCCTCAACCTTATCTCTTCAACAACAACTAGGAACAAAAAGGTGTGCCAAAAATTTCCCTCAGTAGTATTTAACTGTCAAGTTATCCAAGGTTGTGTACATGAACTAGCTACTATTCACTGTTTTAGTCCCCGACAGATAATGCAATAATGCGGCATACAATATTGTGCAATTGCAGTGCACTGTGTGCCAGCTCTCTGGAGTTGTTGTACACAACATTGCAGATTGAAATAAGTTTTGATTTTTAAAACTTCAGCGACGTTGCACGAAGCAACGTGTTTCAACGTATTTCAGGGGGTGACCCGCCAACTGCAGCATTTGCGTGCAGTATGCACCGTAGCTTTTTGGTAATAACTTTGAGCTTGTAGTTCGTTAACCCTTGGCTTCCACACACTTTAAGTCAAAAAAGGGGATACCTTTAGCACCCCCTCCCCCACCTTCCCTCCCCCCTTCACTTGTGGTCCAATAAAGGTGAACCCGCACGTATTGAAACTTCTACTTGGGGCAGATGGGTGAAACAGTCTGCTTTTGAGTTGCACGGTAAGCTTGTATTTCATTTGCAATCCTTCATTCAAAAGAAAAAATCAGGAACGGATATAAAAAAGAGAAGACAAAAACTAAAAAGTTTTTAAGCCTGAGGGGTAGGGTTTTGGGATGGGATGCTCGTTCGAAAAGTTATCGATCTTAGAGATCGAGTATCTCCCAAAATCTTGAAGGAATCAAACACCGATTGTTTTCTATTTCAGCGATAAACTACGCTCATCCAATTTTGCTTATCACTCGAAATGATTACTTGATGTCGAAAATAAATTCGTTAGTTTCAAAAACTGTACCCCTTAGAAAATCATTGCGCAAAATAGCAAATTTCGGATTGATTAAGGTTCCAAAGCACATTACCAACTTCTATTGTCCTTCTTTTCTTTCTTTTTGGTTGCTAAATTATTTGAAATAACCAATTTTTAAAAAGGGCCCAGGTGGACAAGGGCTTTGCTCAAATCACTAACTGTTAGCTCGTGTGCAGACGGCAGTTGATAACTTTTCGGTGGATATCATGTGATCACTGTTAGGCAAAGTTTTTCATTGACCACCTTTTTAAACTCGTTCAGTTTTAACATTTAAAAATGTCTTTTTTTCGCCTGCCGCTCCATTCATGGCAAAGGAAAACCATAACAGATACAGCAACTAACTGTCAGGGTTCTTGAGAGACAAAAAATTTTTCCTAAACCAGTAATGCTTAGGAACTTCACAAAAGCCAAATCTACAAACACGAAAAGCCAAAAAAATTGGACATACATGGATACAAAGGCGAAAGCACATGAATACAGAGGTAATCGATCGCCGCCCTTGATATTATTATCTACTAAAAACGTCACCATCACTATCATCAACTCTTCGTTGGAGAACATCGCTGTGCGATGACTACCACAGTGACGTCTAAGGTGCGAACGCAACCCAAGCTCGCTGGCACAGGTGCGGCCACACACTGGGCAGACACTATCATCAACTCTTACAGCAATAACAAACGGAAAGCTACTTTTAAAATAGTCAAAAATGTTTTGCTGCTGTACGTTCTGCGTGAATATCGTACCGTGTGGGAATCGGATATTAACTACAGTCGACTTCTGATAACCCGAACCTTCAGGGAAAACAGAAAAAGCTTCAAGTTATCGAGGAATGAAAATGAAAATTACTTAGCGGGAGGTTCGAGTTAGCGAGGGATCGGGTCATCGGGAGTCCACGAGTTCTCTTTTAAACACCCCTTATCTAATAAACGCCCTACGACGCCAACATCAACGAATTCTAACTTCCCTTTTCCTGTTTGTATATCTCATTCTTTGTTTTTAGTTTCGCGTGGAGGTGTGTGGTTATGCAAAATCCGAAAGATTAAATTTTGAAGCCGAGCGAAGGTTAAAATGTTTCATACTCTTGTTCAGGATCTCTAGAAAACTACAAAATTTAGCTTATCATGCTATGTTTGGAAAGAAGAAAACAGAAACGTAGCAATCTGTTGCATTCCCACGTGAAGTCAAGTCTTGTATTTATAACGTTCTTGATGACGTTTTCGTCCTACTTGTGCAAGGTTCTATTATTAGACAAATTATCACTAGCCAAAAGTTGAAGCTCTTGTTGACAGAGCCACTAGTGCTTATCTAATATCATAAAAGAAGAAAAAGAGCATTGTGCCTTTCAATGGCCGACGTGAGCAGTTTATTTAGTCTGTGTAGCTGGAGGTCTGGTGAAAAAGTCGAAAAATTCGTTGAAGGGAATTTGATTTCTGGCGACTAGCAATCAAATTCCCTTCAACGAATTTTCCGTCTTTTCACAAGACCGCCAGCTACGCAGGCTACAGTTTATTTAAAGCAGTTATTTTCGGAAACAGCTAGTATTTTCCTCGTTCCTAAGATATAACCAGAAAACTCTTCCATGGAGTGGCCAATACATGACTTTGGAAAAAAAGACGAAGAAAATAACCTGACTAGCACAGAGACGTCTATGAACTTTTAAGCTCTTTTAAAAATTAACTTTTAATCCTATTGCTCCGAAGTTTAGGTTAATAGCATGGTTTTTGCTGATATGTGTACAGTTTTCTCTTTTGCTTTTCTGTATGAACTGAATGATCTAAAAATACATTAAAAAAACTCAGTGAAAGGAAAAAACTTAGGGACGATGATAGAAAATTGAAAAGCGTCATTTCTCAAAGGCTCAATAAGAATTTACTGAAAAACATTTACTTGCAAAAAGAACAAAAGTCACAAAACAAAATGATGCAAAATATTTAGAATTCTCATACAAATATATGCATGTTCTGACAATGATCCAAAGACTGGTTTCAACCCTAATTGGAAAAACTATGGTTTTTTCTTCAGTAATTATCTATTGACTAGTATTGTGTTAAACTGCCCACATGATGCGTCACGACCTTCTGCGACTGCGCACCGCTGTTACCCTTCACAATAAATTATGCGTGGAGAGAATGAGGCAGCAAAAGTTTCTGCACTGTCATGATAACTATTGAAAACATGAATAATTTATTGCAGTCTAAAGCCATATAAAGACACAAACTGCATGGTTTATTGTTAATTCAGATTTATGGGCCTTTCACAGAGTTCTTCTGCAGAATCAGTCATGGCAGCCAAACAGTTTGTTGAAGCACAAATTGGCGAAAACAAGATCGTCGTGTTCTCCAAGACGTATTGCCCTTACTGCAAAATGGCCAAAGACGCTTTGAAGAAGGCTGGAGCGGACACATACACTCTGATAGAGCTGGATGAACGGGAAGATGGCTCCGCCATTCAAGATGTGCTTTTGGAAATTACAGGCGGAAGAACGGTATGATAATTACTTGCAATTCATAGGCCGATTCTGATTCAACCATCCCAAAGTTCGACGTGCTCATATTATTTCGATCACGAACTGCACTTTTGTTGTTGTGGTGGCGGTTATTATACGAACACAGTTTAAAATAGTTCAGTAAAAAAAACTTGACTGCTTGACTACACTTCGTGTCAAAATGGGGGATAATTTCCGTATTGGGGCGTACTTAATTATGCATGCAATATTTTACAAACTTTCGGTTAGGGTTTGGGTTAGGGTTTGGGTTAGGGTTATTTTCCCAAAATCTTGTAAAATATTGCATGCATAATTAAGTACGCCCCAGTACGGAAATTTTACCACCAAGGTGTTATGATGTTTTGAAATTGATCTGATCTGACTCTAAATGGCGTGCATTCAAATCATTTTGGTCTGAACGAACACCAAGCGGTCCTGCGTGTTCGGTTTGATTAAATTTACATGTACAGTTCTGTTTCGTCTTGGTTCCAGATGCCTTCTGGTTTGTAACCTGTACATAATTCTCTCAGTTAACCTCTCCATCCATGAATCTACTCTCATACATACACATCTTAAAGAAAAAACTTTTCAAAGAAAAAACATTTTTAAAAATGTTATTTATACATGTTCACTTAACTGTAACATTTAGCCTAATAATCAGAATTGAAATACCTACTAAAATGTGTCTTAATCACATACAGTACTGTCCAAAGGCGACAACCAAGCACTGGTTTCATATCTTCCTTATAAAACTAAGAACCTTTTTAAGAACCTTAATAGTCTAAACACCCAGTAAATACCGCTTAGGTTAACTTGGAAAAACCTTGGTTATTATTACCAAAATAATAACTTTAAATTCAAAACAACAATTCAAAAATAAGGTTTTTAAATATATATACAACAATCGCACAAAAATTAGCTTTTTATTTTATTAGTTCTTATTTTTTAATTCTAACTTTATTTTTCTTTCTTTTTTTAATTCTTTCTTTTTTTATTTGCTTTCTTGTTTGTTTACTTATAAAATTATTTATTTCATTTATTAATTACTTATTTATTTTTTCCTGAAACGATCAAAGTAAAATAAAATAGATTTAATAAGACATATTGTATTGCTGACTGATTTTGCATGCTGTGATTGGTCAGTTCCAGGTCTGCAAGTTGCCGTATGGACTGCTAGCTCTTGATCATCTTTTCCAAATTGGAAAAGCCATATACTAAACATCTTGTTATCCTCGTTTGCTTGGTCCGTATGGCAAGTTACGGATCCTCTTTTTTTCCTTCCTTGTTTTTTCCTTCCTTGTTTTCATGGCCTTCACGCTTCGCGCTTGGGCCATAACTTGTCGTAAGGACCTCACACTTGGCTAATAAGAGGTATATATTAGCCACACTAATTGTGGTATTTGCTGTGTCCTTTGTGAAGGAAACCAAATTTTCCAAAAGTTTAAATAATAAGTAGTTTATATCATCTATACACCTAGGATGGTAATTTTGTTACCATACTGCTCCTGACAAAAATATTATAATTGCATTTATTTTGAGGACTTCTAAAAAGCCTCTTTGGGTTTACTTAGTCCTCCACTTTACCATGCAATGAAGTAAGATTATATAATACAACCAAAAAAATTCAATATCGCTTTCAGTTACAATACATTTTCATCCCAACACCATGTTTACTTGAATAAGTGAAGCAGCACTTATTTAGATTTTCATGTCTCTGGTGCAGAGCTTTTTCATGGGTGGTAGTTATTTTTAAAAAAGTCTTGTACTGCAAATTAAAACATTCTAATTGTACAATTCTGTTTCTTCATGAGTATTTTTTGTGGCTTTAATACTAACTAGAAGCTAACCTCATGGCAATCTCTGTGCTCACATACTGGGTAGCTCCTCCTAAAATGGTCTACAATTAGTATAGGATTTGATGACGGTAAAAAACAATTGTAGAGTTGAACACATTTTAGGTACCCTACTGATTTCACTTTTATTTTAGCCACATCTTAATTCAAAATCCATTTTAAGGGATTTTGGGGCCCCCTCCCTCTAGAATTTTGTTGCTTTTGGGCCCCCTCCTACAAAAATTCATGGATCTACCATTGAAGATATTCTTATGGTGTTCTTTAAATTGTTTCTGGAATTGTATACCACACTGGCTTGGAATAAATGTGTAATTGAAACTTTTTCTTAATGGTAATAAAATGGATGATGCTTGCCTTAATTGGAAAAATTAAAGCAAAAGATGTGTTAACATTACATTTGGGTAGCGATAGCTAAAATTTCAATCTAATTGGTACTTATTTTTTATATGAAAACATTTTTTCAGTTGTCTGGAAGAATTCATTCTTCCATTTATGTACAAGGCTTACTATATGGTTCTGTTTTGACATAATTCAGTCCGACTGTTCTCAACTTGTGAACAACAACAACAACTTAAAGAATTTAATTTGAGTCCTTTTAGTTTTACATTGATTTGCATTTTCTTTTAGAGTAAAAAGTTAATACTAATACCTAGATGAGGATCACAGCTACTTGAAAATATCGAAGGGTAGTCCAGTTGAGTGGCTGTGGTCAAACAGGGCTGTCACTGTTATGCAGGTTCTTACTGATGGACTGGTTATCAGCTGAAAGTGATGTATTGATTTGATTTTTCTTATTCATGTAGGTCCCCAGGGTATTCATCAACAAGAAATTTATTGGTGGGGGTGATGCCACAAAGGCTCTCCAACAAAGTGGTGAACTGGCAAAAATGATCAAGGCCTGAGAGGAACATAAAGCTACAAGTTTACAACTCACTTTTTAAACTCTGACACTGTGCTGACTAGCCTTACAATTTACACTGGAAGCTCACAATGAAATTTTTTGAAGTCTTGAAATTTAACAGTCATATAGGGAATGATTATATTTATTGTTATAGATTAGTGTTGACTATACTTCTGTATTTCATTGAATACTTTTCACAGTTTTGAAATATACACCTAGATATTCCTTTTTTTGCCTTTTTTGTCTGTCTTCAGTTGCGATTTTACCACTTACATGCTGATTACAGTATAATCAGTCAGGGGGGGAGTTGACTAGTGACCTTGAAAGAGGGGAGGGGGCAGGAGACTCTTTCAACCCTCTGACCCCTTATAGAATTGGTAAACTTGAGGGTGGTTCTTTCAGCCAACCCCCACCCCCTTCATCTCCAGCATCTCTGACAGCAATTCAACAACCAATGACATTTATATTCAGCTAGTTTCCAGTGAAGCTTGAAACCCTGTCTATTTTGTAGTTTGAGTATACAAAGTTTTCTTACTCCTTTCATCTTGAAATATGTACATTTTGCGTTTGTGCAGAGGATCACCTTTACTGATCTTTGAGGTAGCCCTAGGAGCTAGCTGTGTTTTTATTTGTGCAAAAGGCAATGCTCTCTATTTCTTCATTTAGTCTGACCAGAGTGGGGGAGGTAGGGTGGGAGTGGAAGACGTTGTAAAAATAAAACTGGCACGAACAAAAGTTCATAAAGAGAATGTATGGGCAAAATAGAAAAAAAATTGCCCTAGATTCAGTAGCCAAGAATACAATTTCAATTTGCTTTGAAACCGTTCTACCCCAATCCAGCAAGATCAAATGGACTATCGCTAAGTAAAACACAAAAATATCTTAGGACTTGGAGCAAGCTTTATTATTCTGTTGATGGTTACAGTCAGCCTGTGAGAAATATGAGGTCAAAGAATCAAAGGACTGCACAAAATATGTCGCTCATCCTTTAACTTGAAGTGTTGCTTTGGGACAAAAAACACCAAAATTTTAGACAAATTATGTCTTTGTGCTGTGTGTGTTTAGCGTACAGAGTTTTCAACCATCCCTATTAAGGCAGGATTTTTACGATCCCAATCTTAATCACAATTTTCAAAACTAGCTCTCATGAACCATGAACCCAGAAAGCTATTTTTGTCTAATGGTTAGATTTTTATCTCAAATATATGTATTTCTGGGTAAGTTGAAAGGGGAGGCTAGAGAGAGAAGGTCTCCTTGCCTCCTCTTCTTTCTCTAGTCCCAATCCTCCCCGTTCAATTCACCCAGAAATACCAACTGGAGACGGCTGGGAACGAGCCAGGTGATGAAATAGCAGTTCAGGCTTTACGCTTGAACGATACAGTAAAACCCGCACAAATGAACAAGTTGATTAAGATCCTGACCGAGGCTGTAAACTGTCGTATACATAAGAACAAACCCAGCCTGACACACGAAAAAAAGTTCTTGTATAAAACTTGGGTGTTTCGTTTATGTCCTCGTTGGTTAAAACCGGTATAACATTTAAATAACAAAACTACTTTGTTTTTCAGAATGCAACCGTCCAGGCTTGCATAAATACGGCAAATACAACAGCAAAATACGTAAAACATATATAACCTTGGTATATGTTTCAAACCAGTATATCATACTTTCTTAATCTTTCACATTCCACGCAAAAAGGCAAGCTCGCTCATTAGGCAGAGGAAAGCATTTTACCCCACTTGAACAGAAGGCGTACATTCTACCAAGGCCGTACATTCGGAAAAGGTGCTGATTTTAAAATAATGAAATTTAAGCGGCGTTAAGTTAGGTAGAGACGACTATTCGAACGAGGACGTTGAAGTTGTTTTAAACTTCTTCCAATACTTTCCTTCTGTTACTGCCTCGCGATGAAACATTAATTTAAGAATATAATGCAGTGAGTGGGCTGTTAACTATATGCTTTGCTCAACAGAGTATCGCTCTTTGAACGGCCTTTGTTGACTATCTAATTTTTTGAGTACAACATTTTTTGCGGTAATGCTTTTTTGTGACTCAAAAAATGCAAAAAACGAGGCTCACCCGACAAAGGTCGACAACGACGTATAAACATTCAAATTAACCAGGGCGCTAAATTAACTTATGAAGCTCACGTGAAAGCTTTTTAAAAGCATTGCGTGTGGCAATCTTAGGTCGATTTCTATTGGTACGCTCTGGCCGGTCGAAGAAAACTGGTCCTGACCGGTTTTAAATTGAACGGTCCGAGGCGGGCACGTACATTTTTCCCGCCACAACTCTTCAAATTTCCGCGCTTTGGCCGACAGGAGTGAAAACTAAGCTGCTCTGATCCATTAGCAGAGCCATGCTGTCCAGAATGGATAAATAGATAACGACCTTCAAACGTTTTTAAACAACTTCCCAGTTCAAAGTTTAAACTTCTCACAGCTGTAAAACAAGTTTTAAAAGAAAGTTATATCAAATACGGTTGAGCTCTATAATCCTTTTCAACAGAAAAAAACTATGTCCATGTCTATCTTCGTAACTTTACAATGACTAAAAATCTTTAGTTTATGTAGTTTCCTCTGCAATCTCTTCCATGTACTCTCCCCAGTCTATTTTAGGGTTTGGGTCTGAGTAGGACGGTTTAAGGAAGTCCGGGGTAGTTGGTACTGTGCCCTCCTTGCCCCAAGTCTCCCCCTGACTGCTCCTCCGCCCCATCGAAACTTGTAGTGGTTCTGGGTGCTTCTTGACATGGCGTGGTGCCTCCTCCGAGCTGACCTGTCTTGTGTCTTCCCCCACCTGTTGGGTGGTTTCTGGTGTTGTTGGTGGTACAGCACTAGTATCGACACCTGAGGGCCTTGAGCCTTCACTTGATGTTGCTGTGAGTGTGCTATCTGTCGGTGACACGCCCTTGGATGCATTTGAGTCACGTTCCGTTGTGGTGTCAAGGTTTGACGTGTTAACTGGAGACTCAGCTGTTTCTACTGTTGTTGAAGAAGTTTGAGAAGACACGTTTTCACCTTGCGTTAATGAAGATATTCTATCAACTGCATCATCAAACTGAGCATCGTTCTTCTCATGGTTTTCTTGCTGATCGTTTTCCCGATCTTCCATCTGCAGTCTTCTTCTGTTGTGTCGAGGGGTTCGCTGCTCCTTTGGTTCTGCTGTAACAGTCTCCTCTTTCTCTGGGCTAACAACCACGCGCCTCCCACCATCACTCACCGCGCTAACAGTCAAGTTTTCAACATGTTCTTTCGAATTTACCTGAATATTTTGGTCAAAGGTTGCAGCTTCCTGTCTTGTTGTGATTAGACTCGAGTTCTCTGGCTGGGTCTGTTTAGTATTTTCGGACTTTGCCTTGTCCTCTGTACGAGAGGTCACTGTATCGTTTTCATCCACATTTGACTCTTTAGTCGGTCTTTCACTAACCTCCGCTCCCCAGTCTTCGGCTGTTGAAAACACATTATGCAGTTCTTCGTTTCTGTGCCTCGACGCTATTCCGTGCTTGTACTTTCTGTCAACCTTAGAATCTTCAGTCTCAGTGCCAACGCTTTCTCCCCAATCCTCTGTAACAGGAGCATTACTACTGGTTTGTTGGTTCTCTCTCTTAAGGTGAACAGATTGTGTTTGGGTTTGTGGTAATGGCTCATCGCCACAGCTTTCACCCCAGTCTTCAGAGGGTTGGTGTCGCTCCCGCTGATGGTGAGACGAAGAGCTTCTCTTGTCATCAGCGCTTGACCCTTGCAGCTCATTACCACGTGAGCTCATCTTCCAATCATCAGAGCTTGATGATCCCCGTTTATCACTCCTTCGTCTTGTTCTTCCTTCTTCTTGCTCCTCGCCCTCCCAGCTCTCGGCTCTACGTGATCGAGAATTCCTGCTGCTGGATTCCCTATCGTCTTGGTGGGCCATCCACTCCCCCAGCCGCGCAGGTTCTCGTCTTCTGTCCTGTCTGTGGTACGACCAATCAAACGCATCGCCTCCCTCTTGATCCATCCAAGCCTTGCTCTTGGAATCGTAAACTTTGGTCTTGTCCCATTCTCTGCCCCAGTCGCCTGATCTCTTGGCTCTTTCCTTTCGATCCTCATCAATCCTCTTCCTCTCTTCCTTCCATTCCAAGTATTCTCTTCTCTCTTTACCCGTCATGTGAATCTCTGGATTAGCTCCGCCCCTCGGCTGTCGACCCTTATCTCTCTCTATCTGGCTCCTCACGTTGTTAAAGTTCGAGCCGCCCCATGATCTCTCAGTCCTGCCAGCCACTTTAGACATATCTACACGACGGTCATCGTGTAAGAAATTAGATCCACCCGTAGACGGCTTCGCAGCATTTCTTTGCTCTTCCTCGACTTTTTCGATGTTTTTTCTTCTTTTTTCTTCCCACTCGCTGGCTTTTAACCTCTCTCTGCTTAACTTTGCCAGGACTCTACCACGTGCTCGGCCCATTCCTCTCGATTCACCAGCCCTGTCTTTTACCACCCCAGCCATTTTCGTCTCTGGTGATTTCTCCTTGACGAGCTGGTCGCTCAGCTTATTGGCATTCCTCCTATCTTCCTCGATTTCTTGCTGTCGTTTAATCAGTTCCTCGTTCTTCTTTCTTATTGTTTTCATTTTCTCCTCCAACATGGCATCTTTCTTTGCTTTCTCCTCTGCAGTTTCTTTTGGCTGCTCTCGGTCTTGCCTCTCATAATGTCTGGCCCTGGCGGGTTCCCTCTGGGAGATTTCGCCCCTGGGCAGTTCCCCCCTGGGACTGTGGCCAAAACCACCCCTTGGACTATGGCCAGATGACATTATTACACAGGATTCTAAGGACAAAGGGAGTGAATACTTTAATGGAGATATTAAAAAGGGGCAGTTTTACAGCTTTTCCAAAGTCTTCAAACACAACTGTTGCTTTCCAAACTAGTTCCTGTCATCATTACCAAAAGTACTATAGCTAAGTATTCAGGTGGCTTATACGATAAGACACCATTTTAATGAATCTACTTAACAACGATCGTTACAATTTAGTAGCAATATCTTATTGCCTAAAAAGTCTGGGTCATGAAAATAAACATGAATTTGTCAAATTCGCATTATTATGACGCAGTATTAATTATCTAAGAACATTAATTTTATCATTTTTGATTCAGTGGCGTGATTTTTCTAACAATTGTAATTTTCTTTTTATGTTCATACCAAAACCAAACAATTTTGGTGCATTGTTCTTAAAAGTCATTGTTTATTAGACATTTAAAAGACAGAAAACTTTGTCCTAGTAAGTCAGTAATAGGTGATTTCGTTTTCATGGTTGTGTTACACTGTATGTTGTATTTTCCAAAACTTTTATTTTAACAAAATAAAAAGTGTTCCGGCTGCATAATTTGGGCTAGTTTTCTTTTTTTCAAATATTATGCTTCCAATGTCACAGTTTTTTTAGAAGTTAAACTGTCGGCAACCTCAAAACCATGTTACCTTTCCTTCGTGTTAATGAAACTACATTAAAACACTAAGTTTGCTTCTCGATGCAGCTGTGGTCAGCTGTTTTAATTATACTGGATAAACCGTATTTACTCAGTTAAGCCCCACAGGGTTTATTAATTTTCGTACATGTACTTTTTGGTGGAGGGCTCATTCGGGGGTGGGGCTTATTCAGAGGCAGGACTTCTTTGAGTGGGCCTCGTTGTACTGGCAAAGTTTGTAGCCAACACAACCAAACAGTGATTGTTAAACATTTTCGAATCAGAGCTGCAGAAAAAGAGGCTGAAATATACACATCTTGAACTGAAAAATACTGAAAATCATTGCAATAAATTCCCAGTGTTAATATAAAACTTGACACTGTGTTCTTTGACTTCTTTTTTTAAACCATCTTCAGTGTTTTGAATAAGCCCCACATCGGCCACCGGGGTGCAGGGCTTATTCTGGGGTGGGGCTTATTTATTTTTTGGCCTTACTACAGTAGTGCAGGCCTTATTGGGGGGGGGGGGGGGGGGGGTTAATAAA
>JAOBRG010221983.1:0-17148 GCA_027574985.1 Umimayanthus nakama | reverse complement strand
CCCTCAAAAATTGTTTCACTCTTCAGGGGGGTCCCGAATTTTTGTTCCGAAAAATTTCATTTCTCCTCCACCCCCCCCTCCAACTTAAATTCTGACTGGTTCCTTACCTTTGAATCCTTGTTCAGGAACTCTTGACACTAGAAGGGGAAAAAAGCCGAAGGGCAAAAAAGGAAAATTTAACTAAAATAAAGGAGACAGAAGGTGTATTCCAACATTTTTTCTTGTTGCCAATCTACAGAAAAAGAAAGAAAGGGACCACAGAGATATTAAGTAATCTATGTAAAACAGTTCTGCATTTAAAAACACGAACGATTTTAAAGATGCTAGTTGGAGTGTTGAGAGGACATTCCCTAAACAAACCAAAAGAACATGCCATGAACTTTCAACGTTTTAGTCTATCATCACTTTTGGTTAGTGAGCGATAACTCATTCTTACTGGAATTTATCAGGGGGCCGAAACACACCCATTATCCATGTTCTAAGAAAACACTTTCTTTTTTCCAAAATAGAAACGTTTTTCAAATTTCTGCACAGTAGGTCTAAATAAGCAAACACAGGTTTTAATTGAGTTGTAATGTGATTGTGCAGACAAAAAATCTGAGCGCTGCAGCCATTCCAGAGATCTTGCACAAACAACGTAACAATGATGGTTAAATCCCCTTTTGCGAGAGGGGCCTGGACGACTACGACTTACTCTAAGAACCCAATTACATGTTGTCAGGTGAAAGTAATTTGTGAATAGTACCAAACCAGCCAAGTGCTTTTTCCATTTGCCTCGTTTAATTGTCTTCTGCTGATACTGATCTCAAAAGGATCCACGAAGATCTTGTGGTAAAAGTCTTACCAGAAAAATACCGACATAAATATCCACACTGAAAACGTGAACTACGAACCATAGACGCTTCGTCAGAAGCCTGGTCACGTGACCACAGAGGTATGCCGTTTCCGGTTTGAGCCTACGAACCGCTGACTCAATCTCTTTAATTTGTCAGCTGACTGCAGAACACGTGCATGCATATATAGTCATACCAGAGCATTTATGCCAATAGCTGAATTTTGTGCTTTTGTAATTGAACATGTGTTGGTCATTTAAAAAAACAAACAGCTGAAGACAAACCAAAACAAAGGGAAGTTGAAAACTTGAAAACAAGAAAAACGATCCATTAGAATACTGTTATTTACACAAACAACTAGTAAAGCACCTTGCACCATGTCCTCTGTCATCACTTCGCTGCCTTGAGGCTCGTCGACCTGGTGAACAAAATCCAACATTAAGGACAACAAAATAATTGATATCTGTCGAGCATTTCTACGTTTAGAAAATCTACGTACCTAAGGGGCCTGTCATTGTTAAAATAAGAACCAGGGTTTAGGCTGAAGAGGAATTGCTTTGGTAGGAAATGTAGCTGGACAGTTTTTATCGTAGGAGGGTTTCTAAACAGTCATTTGTATTAACAAAAGCATCAAAACCACGTTGGGTAAACATTTTGGGTAAAGAAAAGTCTTTTCTGCCTCAACGTCGCCTGGAATTAATGGCCATTCCTAAGATAAAATAGAGAAGCAAGGAATACAAAAGTTAAACATTGTAGCCGGAATTAGCAGAGAGAGTATACGTTTCGCGAAGTTGGAGTAAAGAAAAACTGTGAAATGTGAAGAGCTCAGACTGGATACTGTTCCTTATACAGAGCGCAACGCTAAAGAAACAAAAAAGGATAGTTGCTCTTACAACAAACAATCTTTTCAAGTATCGCTAGGTCTTGCTGCTGTTTGTGAATTTTAAATCATCGTCAAAAATGCAAACCAAATCAATGATCGCTTCAAATATATGTTATTGTAATGTAAATTTCACAAAACGTTCAAAGATTTGTGTTGTTTAACTGGGCATTTGAATACATTTCAAAAAAAACACTTCATTAAGCAGAAGTACCGTACTTTTAACGTGAGCAATGACATACTGGTTTTGTCAACGTTTTCAACTTGTAAAAGCGTCTCTCTCCCCCTTACCACGAAGCACTGGTTCTTTACCTTAAGTAGTAACAAACATCCCGGTCTGATCCCCAGTCTACCGAGGGTCGCCGCGTCATCGGTCAGGGGGGTCCCGTTCAAACTCAGGTGTTGGTCCAATGGCATCACTGAAAATGGTTTCATCAGCTGAAATGGGAAATCCACAGGCTGTTAGACAGGGTTCGTATATCTTCAGAAATTTAAAACCCCAGGGTTTTCCAGGGTTGTTTCACCGTTTTTTTCAGGACTTTTTCAAGGCTCTTGAAGCCCAGAATGAAAATGACGTTCACAACGAATTGTTAAAAGTAACACTTTTAAATGTTATAACAGTTAATGTAATCACTGTAACGCAAAAATGTGCTCCGAGTGTATCCTCAGTACTAAGCAGTGGTTTCTCTACTCGATTGTTACTTGTAATGAAATCAATAAAATACTATTATTTTTTTACTAGTGTTCTTTGAAACTTTCCATGGCTTAATAAAAAAAATTCCAGGGATTTTTCAGGGCTTTTTCAGGGCTTTTCCAGGGCTTCAAAAATTTTCCAGGGTTTCAAAAATTTTTCAGGGTTCTCCAGGATTTCCAGGACCCGTACAAACCCTGGTTAGAGTAGTACAACAGGTGTCCTGCTAACCCCCTTTAGGGGAGAGGGTAATCCCATTATTGAAGGGGAGTAAACTACCGTTAGCATGGTGTCACTGCTCAAGAATAAAGTGCGGAGGAGTCTTCTTGTCTCTTTTGTTTTCGGAACTCGTGAATAAAATGGGGAGGGTTTAAATTATTATCTTGACTTTCAAGCTCATGAACTGATTGGGAGGACTTTACTGTTTCTTTTGTTCTCTAAAATTATGACTGAATAAAATGGGGGCATTTCACTATTTCTTTTGTTTCCAAACTGTTAACGGTTTTTTTGCACCAAACGCAACGAAGTAAAACTTTCGCTCTGTTCGCATTTTTTTGACGTTTTTTCCATCTCCCTTTTACCCAAATAAAACCAAGAATAGGTTTAAGTGGGAGTTTTACGGAAATGTGTGTACGAGAGATAAGTCGGTAGGCATCTTTTTCTCATTCCCAAAGCTATTAATTTACTTTGCCTCCAAACGCTAACACAGAGTAGCTGCAACATAGTGCTCTTTCCAAGTTACGAGTTAACTGATTCAAAGGATGATCTAAGTCCAAGGCTTTAATTTTTCCTTCGGCAAAAGGTGGCAGCAGTAAGTTGAAGTCCTAACTCAAATTTTTGAAATTCAAAACCTACAAAGAAACCTCCTATTACGGTGCCCCCAAAATACTGTGAGAAAGATCTCCTCCTCCCCCCCCCTCCCAACTACCCCCCACACACCCACATCTGAGATGTTTGGTTTTCAAAGGCACTATTACGGCCGATTATAACTTTACCATAACCACCCTTATGACAGTTATAATTTATTATTTATTGTAACTTTACCTCAAGTTTAAGCTTTTTCAAAGTGAGCGATGAATCAACTCGCAAATCTATCTCTCCACGCTGTTTCCGATGCCTATAAAACAAGGAACCAATCATTGATTAAGCAATCCAGCTGCCATGCAGTAAATCTACTCGCAAACTTTTCAGAATGGTAGTCTTGAACGGAAGCAGTTTGAGCTTGATTCTGTGTCGTGATTTGAATAACCCCTAACTCCATTGTTACAACTGTGACGAGATAAAAGGAGATGAAGAAATGGAACAGGATACCTCTAGAAGAAAGAATCTGTAAATCTCTTTGTAGTTTTAGATGTTATGCTTTCAAACTTATGGCAAAATATTCGATATCTAGTTTTCTCTTGTTTGCTTAAGTATTGATATTGATATTCAGTTTTAAAGGTAAGGTAGTTTCAGCTCATCATACTTAATCATCCTATTTACCTTGACTTTAAAAAGGACTCGCCTGAAAACATCCTTGGGGTAGAGGCGACCTCCTGGTTAAAAATTTGCCATTATTATTGTTATTATTATTGTTATTATTATTATTATTGTTGTTGTTGTTGTTGTTGTTGTTGTTGTTGTTGTTGTTGCTGTTGTTATTGTTATTGTTATTGTTGTTATTATTATTATTATGTTATCATCATCATCATTACCATCATGTATACTATTATCATTATTGCAATCATTATCGTTTGCATTGTCATTACTTTTATTATTACTATTATTATTTTAAAGAAATGTTCACAGCAAGATGGACGCTGGGAATAAGTTTCTGTCGAGAGCAAGCTATGTCTTATAGCCTTAGGCTCCGAGTCCTTGCTGTTCCGAATAGTGCCCTTTGTAAGAGTTCCACTGTTGCTGTGCTGTGATTATTTCTTTTTTAATTTTCGTTTTTGTTATTTTATGTTATACTACATTTTATTATATGGGCAATAGTGTTTGAATGGAAAATAAAGCACTCATAAAACCCATATGACTTTGCATCAGGATCCCGCGTAGGATATTTTCCAAATCTCCACTAGTGGAAATGACGCCGATTTCCGAACACTTCCGAAGATTTCCCAGGTTTTTCGAAAGTTTTAAAAATCATAAAAATATCTGAAAATTACTTTTGAACCATTTTCGAAGATTTTCCAAAAATTCTAAAAAATCGGGTCCCATATAACAAAAAAAATTACACGGTTTTCAAAAGATATGAGTTTTGTCTTCTCGTGGCCAAAACATCTCACGAGTTTCGTTGCGTTCAACTCGACAGATATTTTGCCACTCCAAGATAAAATCCATATCTTTTGGAGACCGTGTAATATCCTCTTTTAATTATATTTTATTATATAACCGTTTCGAGAAGTAGGTTTCCTAAAAAAAACACAAGTACGCACGCTTACATACAGGTATGAAAAATCTTTATCATACCTCGAACTCCGCCTTCCTGTCGCTCCGTCGCTTAGCCTTGGTTTCTTGCACGCAGAGCCCTGAACCAGTGGATCATTAGATCAGCAACAGCTTATAAACCACCGCAACGCTCTTTTATGATGCTTGTACAGGTTTTAATGTCATAACCATACTCCAAAATACACATCAGTTGTGATTTCTTGAGTATGACCACTCCATTCTGTTACCGTTACTGTTACCATTACCAATACCCACATTGTTACCATAACCATTACCATAACTATTATCAATAAGTTCTACCTATAATGTTACTCTTACCAGTACCGTTACCAAAACCCATACCGTTACCGTTACCATTACTGTCATTAGTACCACTAAAACCACCATTACCGATGCCACTACTGTGAAATACTGTTACCACTACCATAACCGTTAAAACTGTCTAACGATATCATTACTGTTATGTAATAATGTTATCGTAACAACTAATATTACTATTAGTATTGCTATTACTAATATTGTTACCATTTCCGTTCGCATCGACACTAAATTACCGTTAACATAACTTTTCACACTAGCACTACTACCATTGATATTACTGTTAACATTACTTATACAGTCAATGTTACCTTTTTCGTTACCATAATCCTTACTCTTTATATAAACATGCCGTTAACATTACTATTACCATTACAAGAAAGCTAATACTCACTGAAAAGTCAGGATCCTGCGTATTTGTATTTAAGGACGGACTCTGTAGAAAAAAGAAGTTTATGGAAAGTAAGAAAAAAAAACGACTTTCTCCATAATCACTTTACGTTGTTACCAATTATCAGAAAACAGCGATTCTTGGAATCTTTGCATTCAACACTTGACAACAAAATTCAACGACTTTTCGATAAAACAATTTCAGTTTTCCATTACTAAAAATGCTGACAATCCGACCTTTTTGTGGCCATGGTTTTGCTAGATGACTAAGAGAATGGAAACAAAACGAAATTCAATGACTTTTTCATGACCTCGGACATTTTTCCTAAAGTCTATGACTTTTAAAGGCCTGCAAAATGCATTTTCAAGTTCCATGACTTTTCATCAACGTATGAACCCTGAACAACTTAAATCATGTCCGCAAATGATGTGGTTAAAAAGCATCCCGAAATTCTCAACCCTCCTCGAGGCTGGGGCATTATTTACTCAGAAGTTTGGACTGAAAAAATGTAAGTGGCTGAGGCGAACACACCAGGCTTATGAGAATCACCACGAGTAGCTTTTCTTACCTCAGCAAGAATCTGGTTAATTTCTTTTTCACTGTGGTCTTCAGTGACTTTACGAACGTATATTTTTGCTTGTCTGAAGTCTTCTCCCAATCGAGCTTGTTCATACATGAGGGCTGTGTGACACTCTTCACAACAAGCTAAAGGTGAATGAGAACGGACTAAGAACATGCCTTTACAACCTTGAACTTGCCATGTCTTTCACTTTACAGACAAGGACAGCTTGATCTTTATCGTACTTGAGTGCAATATTAAATATCTCAGAGAAAGCTACACTAGATCTTTGAGCTTCTTCTTTTGAAACATTTACAAAAAAATTTTACATTATATGAAAGACAAACCAAGTAACTATGTCACATTGAATGTACAGTAAAGGATTATGGAAGGCGTTTCTCACAACAAATCTTGCTTATTCACGATGTTTTCGCGATTTATAGAAATAAATGCACACAGTTTCTCAACAGCTGGCTGCTGGAATCCTGGTTTAAAATCCTAGGTTACTAGGCCGTGCAAGACATTGCACATAACATCTGCTCAGTATAAAGTGACTTACATAAGAGAAATTGTGAAATCTATCATTACTGTTGCCCTTAACCTAAACAGAATACAAAGTATTTGCAAAACAAAGTTACAAAATTTACTTAAAGTTCACATTTAGATATCATTGTTACCTTAGCAGCGACTTGTATAACAAATCAACCAAAACCGGTTTTTTTTTTTTGCTTTCTCTACTGTTGACAATTATATATAAGTTTATCATAATTGATGACGTTCGTAAATGGTTCTGTGAGTCATTCATCAATGTAATACTGAATATGCACGCACTACCGACCATAAATGTAATACTTGTCATAAATATGATACTTTTTAACCAAAAATGTAATACCTGGGACGGACCAAAAATGTAATTCAACTAGCAAGAACGAGCTTTTTAAGATAACAGTAACAGTTAACACCTCAGTATCCTGCTGCATTTATTTTTCCTCTTTCTTTGAGCGATAATTGGTGATAAAGTTTTTAAATTCTCTTGGACTGGAGGTGGTTAGTTGTATGGACCCATACCAACAACCCCCTCCATCCCTCTCAAAAATAAAGTCAAAACCCATATACATTTAGTAACCAAAAGTTGTGACCTTTGCCCATTATACCTGGAAGAGAAACAAGCTTAGGGTCTTGGCCTTCAGCGGTCTCCCTTGTAACCACTATGGCGTGATCATAAGGATAGGCTCTGCACAAGGCCTCCCACTCGTAGTCAAACACGTAACATAAGCTGTTGAAACAAACACCATGTCAACCTGGAATTCCTCATGAACAACGTAAAGAGTGATACAAATTAGTGAAAGATACATCCCAAGTTTGACCCATTCCGTCAACCGAGGAATTCTTCAATGACTCCGTCAACTTAAACTGTCCATCACAGAACTACTCTTCATTCCTTCATATTACAATTGTCCTTAACATTTATAAATACAACTAGAAACCGTGAAAAACTCATTTAGTATTTAAGGCGTTAACTGATTGTTGTTTTTAAGAGGTCCGCTGCAAATGAAATTTCTTCTCAGGTAGCAGCGAAATCCAAACTAACAATATGCAGAGACGCGTCACTATATGTTTTTTCACTGGTTGACGAGTTGCATAGCTTGACAAATACCATACTATTATAACACAACAAAACCACAATTGACTCTTCCGTTCGGAAAATGGACGAATTTACCAAGTTTTCACTTGAATTTGAATAGACTGTTTCAAAATAACTTTTATTAGAATACAATATAAAGATTGATAACCTGCTTGTGTCACTGCCCACTGCCCATTACTAGCGGCGGGAAAATTGTCAGTTTTTGCCGGCGCAAATTTTTCATGGAAACGTTGCCAGAGACGTTGTCGTTGATTCTTGGCAGTTGAAGCTAAATTCGTTCACAGGTAAAATAAAAGAAATAAAAGTGCAAAAAACCAAAACTGGTTCAGCAAATTTGAATGGGAATTAATGGTAGATGTAAGTTTTACTAACAAATAAAAATCAGCGAATGTTTTCAAGTTTGCAACTGATGAAGCGATTGGAAAGAAAGAGGAAAGAGAGTCGAATTTTCAAGGAAGGTTTTAAATCCAAGTGATGTGGCTAGAATTACACAAGTACTTTGAGCGGCTATCTGAGCCTTTCACTAGGTACATGAAACAAAAAAGATCCTTCGTCTGACACCACATGGGTTCAAGCCTGCCTACAAATTTTTGTTCCCCTTTGCCGAGGCAAGCGCTCAATAGATAGAAAAGTATGCAACACTTGGGAAACAATAAAACAAGATTAAAATTGATTAGTGCTTGCTTTACAGTAGAATTAAAACTTGTCTTTCATAGACATATTAAAGTCGAGCTCCAAATTTAAGATGATTTCGCAAAATAAACCTTTCTTCAACGATACTGCCGCTCACGCACGGAGCTATGCCACAACCAACAATACATGAAAAATCTTTGTGAAGCAATTTCACTAAACAAAAGCAAATGTTGAATAAATATGCTCAGCATGACGGATGGGGGCATTAAATTCTCGATACGGTAGACGTTTTTCTCTGAGCGCTTCTTGCGGAGAGAATCAACGCCTGCGGGCAGTCTACGTGGGTTCTCTTCGACAACGGACAGTATTACAGTAAAAACCCGCGAGTAAGAACCTGTATTTTTGCAAGTTAGGCTAAACAGGTTCTTACATAAATGGTATGTAACAAAAATCTAGGTTCATTAGGTTCTTAATTGGTTCTTAATTTCTGGGAAGTTTTACAATAGCACTGATGGTTACAATGTGTATGTTTAAAAAATTAAGAACCTGATTTCAAATTTTAGGCTAAATAGGTTCTTACATAGAGGAGGTACAACTGGTAAATCTTAGCCTAACAGGTTCTTAAAATTTAGGTTCTTACTCGCGGGTTTTTACTGTACCCAAAAATAAAAGATCTTAGCATCGTGCGTTTTCTTCCCCTATAGTTGGGAAAGAATCGGGAGAAAAGGGGTTGAACAAAACACTCACTTCTCCGCTGCTCCGTCAACACCAGCCACTTGAGGATCGAACAAGAAAAGGCTGTGGGGACATAACAATGACGAGTTGTCGATGAAGGTGGGTCGCGAACACCTTGTTGGAAACCTAAGTAAAACAAAGATGAAGGTGATGACACGAAGATAAGGGAGAAGATAATAACATTGATAACAAAAATGATGTGGGGTGAATACAATGATCACAACACTGAAAAGAAAAATGGTTGCGATACTGATACTGGTAATTGTTACACTTTTATCGAAATCTAACTTGTCCAAATGTTTGCATTACTGTTGGCAAGAACTTTCTTCTGTTCACTGTGTGACACTACCATTGAAATTTTACTTGTTCAAATGTTTGCATGACAGCTAGCAAGAGTTTTCTTTTGTTCATTGTGTGACACTACCAATGAAATCTAACTTGTCCAAATGTTTGCATGACAGTTGGCAAGAACTTTCTTTTTTTCGCTGTGTGACACTTGTCAATTTTCGTACACCCTCGTTCGAATATTCTCGCCCTTTGAGAGAGCTGATAAAAGTCTCCTAAGCTCACACTAACCTCGTTCTCAGATTCTCCTCTCCCGAGAGAAAGACCTTGATTGAATCTGGTCACGTGGCCCCCCGATTTTGGGTGGTAACCAAATAAACGTCCGTGCCCCATTGCTTTGATAAAAATAAAGTATTTCCCTCTTTAGACTAGGCTACATAAGAACAAAAATCAAACTTCTGCAACTCTCCCATTTATTATTTTGTTTCTTAGCACCCAGAAAGTGTGCGCCACATGACCACACCCATGTCTTGGTAGAGGGATGAGCAAGGAAATGAGGTTAAGCTCCCATCACTAACTTTAATTGGCCAGAACACTAAATATGGAGGAGCCGAAGGTACGTACCTCAAAAACTGTCTCCACTCATCTAGAAACCCTTTTGATACTATGTACACTTGGGCAGGTTCCTACAGATACAAGCATTGGCATCAGTACTAACAGGAATCGCTTTCCCATCGATAGGCATAGTAGTCAGATTCCCCACCATTTCAACTTCTGCTTGTCAGTTCGGTGGCTTATATTCTTGGTAGTTTGCCAGCGAAAATAGACAAGTGAGTTATAATATCCAAAACAACACTCCAAAAACAAAATTTGAAATCTCATCAATTTTTTCAGAAAATAAACCAACCCCGAATATAGCCCATGTTTTTATATAGTTCGATACCTTTATTTAAACAGTGCAAATCATTCTGTAAATCTTAATCATATACCACTGTTATTAATAGAGGTACCAAATAACGCATAACTATGTTATGCATACAAAACCAAACACAACTAGACCTGCAATTAAAATTACGACACTTTATATAATCATCAGTCTTTGCTTGATATAAAGAAAGGCTAACACGATTTTGTTTCAACTGTTGTGAATTTCCAAGTATTTGACAACTGTCAAGGTTTTATTTTGTTGCTACTGGTACTGTAAGAGAAATCAAGTTCAATAGAGCTTTTCATTATTATCTGCCTTCTCTTTTTGAGAAGATTAGGGGTTCTTTTAAGTTCACTGACAAAACATCGAAAATCTAGACCAATGACTTAACGTCCTTGTCCGTGGACGGTGTACAGTACCTTCTCGCCCATTTCCATCTGTGGTCTTTGCTTGTCGTAGTACAACGCAGTGAGAGCAATTTTCTGTTCGCTAGCCATTGCCTTGAACGACTCCGTTCGCATTCTTTCCTCTTCCTCCTCTGCCTGTAAACAAAAAATAAGGTGATGTCAAAAGCAAGTAAAATAATTTACTCGGTTGGTTTTCACATCATTTACTTTCAATAATTTCACTTCCACAAGTGCCAAATGAAAACATGCTAAATTCTCATCACCTTTCTCAACATATTTCCTTTCAACTAAGAGTATTAGTTGTGTTTACCTTGCATTTGCTGCAAACGCTCCATTCCATACCAAATTCGCATGCCGAGGGGAAGTACTGCTTCAGCCTCTCCCACACCCCCACGGGAACCAGTCGTCTACTTGACTCTTCATTTGACAGACAGCCTGATAGGAAACAAGTGTATTTTACATCAAACAGCCATCAGAGATCCTTGCTTGTCTTTTATGAAAACCAACTTGGGTTCTTTTAAAATTTTGAAATCGTAGAAATGCCACACCTGTTGCTTGTTAACATTGAGTAATTAGAGTTTCAATAACCTATGTAGATTCTAGAACAGGGTAGTTAAGTGTAGGCAAGGTGACACCAACATCTTCATCATCATCATCTTTAATAGTAAACTCCCCTTGGGGCTTTTCAGATACTATTTACATAAATCAGTATTTATTAAAAAAAACCATATAAATTACTAACTAATTAATTGTTAACAGGTGTTCAAATACACTTTGTTTCAAGTTCTCACTCAAATTGTTCCAAATCGATGCTATCCTGTATGTCCTGCAGCAGTTTTAAACAATGGTATTGTAGGCTGTTGCGGTTTCGTGTGAGTGACGGTTGTCAATTTTTGTTCTTTGGGCGGTTTTATTCAGTAGTAGGTACGGTGGTGCAAGAACATTTATACATTTGTATGCCATAACAGCTTCTCTTAGGTATAATGTCTATTCTACACCACTTGAGTTGACCAAAGAGTGGGTTGACGAGGTCTAACTTCCCTGATCCTGTTACGATCTTGCTGGCAAAGTTCTGTACAAGTTCTAATTTCTTGATGTTTGCAGCCGAGGTATTCAACCATGCGCATGAACAATATAATAAATAGTTAAAAACTAGTGAATTGATCATAAGTATAAGCGTATCGTTACCGAAACTTTGTTTGACTCTATTGATTTGGCATAATTTAGATATACATGTTGTTCGAAATATGGCTGGTATATGTTAGGTGTGAACCTAAGTCTTTTGCGCTATCGACAGGCGACACCAACGGATCATTGTGTTAGAAGTGGATATAGGTTATGGATGGTCATAGTGATATACTAGGTCGGTCGGTCTAGTCTGGGCCGGTTTAGCAATACTGAACCGAAGCCTATATAATCCTTTTAAAGTTTGATTTTCGTCACATTTTAAAACTATTGAAAAGGAAGTCAAGACTTCTTCCCAAACCAGTGTCATTTCCCTTCGCAACTTTTAATGTTCATATCGGAAAATCATTAGCGAAAAGCAGACAATTAAAAAAGAATCGATAAATTTCGTAACTAATCCGGGCAAAATCCCGCTACCAATTGAGGGATCAGCAAAAACAGAAATTCGGCTTTAGATCAAACTGGAAACATAGAAGAAACGTTCTGGCATGAAATTAGCTTAAAAGGGTTTTCATGATCAGTTTGCCAAACTTGTCTCAGTCTCTCTTGGTGTGAAACTCGATCAATTAGCGTCTTTTGCGACATTTACAGAGATAAACTAGGTACGTATTTTTTCTTGTTATATCAATAATGAATACATGTATTTTTCCTTTTAGGCGTTTCACTTTAAGGGCCCTAAGCATACTGTAGCCTGGCGAGTGGCCTCATTGTATGAATTATCTATAAAATTTCTCTTTTTCTTTCAGTGCCTGCAGCATAAACAAATAAACATATAAATAACCAAAAAACTAAGCAACACCACAGGCATACCATGCCGACAGAGCAGTTCCTCGTTAAACTCTCGCCTGTCACTCTCATCAACATCTGGCAACACCTCTGGCGTGTTTCCCTCGCTGCCCCCCACTGTTTCTTTGTCCGCTCCATTTGTAGTCTGTTTGTCACCACTTTCAGAATTCTCAATTCCAGATTTATCAGCTTCGCTCTCGAGTTCTTCCGTGTCCTGCATAGTAAGACCATTTGAAGCATGCTGCTCTTCATACAGCCTCGATGCCAGACCTCGCCAGCTATGCAGAGACATTTTTCCCACCCAGAACAACCTACAAGAACTAAGATTAACAACAGAACGTGAGCGCACATGAAGACGAGCAAACGACTTAAGTTTAAGTGTTGCTTATATGCTTCCTTCCTTTTTCAGTTGTAGTTTTCAGTGCACGTGCTTCGTGTCCAGTAAACCAAGAGATGATTAACACTATGGTGTCACTTCAGTACAGCTACCAGAATCATTTTAATGGCTTGTTTTGTTCCTTTAATAACTAAAATTTACAAAAAGAGCAATTTTCGCAAAAGATTGTTGGTAGTTGTAGTTAAGAAACATCATCCTACAAACCACCAAGTTTTCGCTAAGTGTTTGTATCTAGTGACGTATAATTAACAATTGTTCTACGAACGCGCGTTGGGTACGAGCTTTTAGACTCCGGATGTAGTGCAAAGAACCGAGTCGCGCGCATTTATTTTTTACGCCCACTTCAAGATGGCGGACTGTCACGGCTCATTTATTATTCGTAAGTTCATATCAAAGGGCTATTGATGGTTGTTTATGGTTGTCTGTGGTTAGTTAGGGTTAGGGTTGGGTCAGAATTACTTTCGTAAGAGCTTTAGATAAACATACAAAAAAGTGTGAAGTGTTGGCAGCGGAATGTTGGTTTAGTGTAGTGGTAGTGAAAAGTGACTCCTGTTTGAAGCCTTACGTTCGATACTCGTCATGCCCACCTTTCTTCAGCATTTTAAACTTCTATTTTTTTCTTGAAATTTTTTCTAAGTACGAGTCTTAGTTTGAGAACAATTTGAGCAATGTTACAGTTCTAGAATGCGTCCGCCATCTTGAAGTGGGCGTAGAAAAAAAATCGCCCGAGCCGGTATTATAAGCTTAAATCCAACAAGTGTGAGCGGAATAAATGTTTTATTAAACACCAAACAATGGATAAAAGTATCAGCTCGAATTATGTTTTTACCGAGTCGAGTTTTCGGCCATTTTAGAGAAAACTGTCCGTGATAAAATAATCAGTTTTCATACTTGGACAAATTGCAGTGTATAGGATTTATACCGTGAGTAGAAAGGCAGTCAGATTACCAGAATTTCAACATCCAGCGTTGGTATTTTCGATTATTTTCTGATTAAAGTAATCAAATTTATCTCCATTAGGAAAATCTTATCGGTGTCACTGCTTAGACAAAGGTATACGAGCACAAGAACAAACAAACATTAGATAGGCTCTAAAACAACACTCACAGGGTTCGCACTCTCAGGAAATTCCCTGACTTTTCCATTAATTTTTTGTGACCAACCCTTCCTTAATGATACTAAAATTATTCTAAAACTTGGCTATATTTAGCACAGTAACCTATGTTTATGAGAGTAAATAGGTAGCCTTTAAGAGATACAGGCATTTTTATTCTCATAGCTGCGATCTTTCTAAAGTGAGTCGAGTAGCTGTTATCTTCGTGCTCACAACAGTAGACTGTTTTTACACAACAGTTTTCATTTTCCATGATTTTCCATGACATAACCAAAGTTCCATGACTTTCCAGCTCTGGAAAACAAACTGCAAATTCCACAACCTTCCACGTTTTCAACGACCCTTCCGAAGTCTCACACAGGAACAGAGAACAGACACAGTATAAACGCAGGTTGACTTTTGGAGAACAGAAGCAGACAAAAGAGAATTTTTTTTCTACTTTACCTTGTCGATTCGGGAGTGGCTTTCATTGTCTCACTAATGAACTTGTGATCTGCTGTAAGTTTGTTCTGGAACCTAATTCTACTACATCGCTCTTTCACACATTCGAAGCACAGGCAGTCGCTAGAACAAGAGAGAAACGCCCTAGTATTTCATCGCTATTACTATAAGAAACAGTAAGTACGATTTCTTTGGTGGGAAGGGGCGAAAACACAAAATACTTGTTGGTAAGGAAACACGCGAAGCGGGGTATCTTCTCCGTTACTTTTGTGTTTTTATAAACTTCCAAAACGCTTTGCATAACGAATAAAGTACAGGTAAACTTTTTTAGTACTTTTAAAAACATTTGAGGTTGGGCAACGTCATCTACACTGGTTACTTATAGGTGCTAGAGATACCATGCCGCTGAGTCAGTACTATTTGATGGCTGGTTCCTCGCTAACGAGGATCAATGGGTTAGAGTACTATTTAATAACAACCAAATGATGGGGTCCTGAAACCAAGAGGAGGAAGGTGTTTACACTTTAAGGCAAATGTACAAAATTGCTCACAGAACGGGAAGGTACTACATGGACAAGATTGAAAGAAAGGAGGTTAGTTAGCAAAGAAAACAAAGGAAGAGATAACTAGCTACACAACTGATGAACGAATGAAGGCACAAAAACACAAAAATAAACAAAAAAGGAAATAGACAGACAGACAGGCGGACAGACGGACGGACGGACATACAGACAGAATAAAAATCAAACAAACAGGAAAACAGACAGACATTTGCAAGGAAAGGACGGAATCAAACAAGGAAATGAAAGCAAAGGCAAAAATTGAAATGCTAAATTATAACAGTTTAAGAACTTTGTTTGTAGATGACCTACTAAAAGTTTTCAAACATATGCTAAGACTTAAAGTGGGGTTAATAAATTTTGGAAACCTTTCTGCTGCCTTCATTGGAGTGAAAAACAAAAATATGCTTAGTTACCTTTTTAGTCTGGGCAGTCCGCCATATTTTGCAAATATTAAATCAGCCTGCAAGGAAAGATAAGTGTATCGTCTATTCTTCGCAATGCAAATCAGGGATGGAGATGGTAAACAAAAGTTTAAACGCCTGGTAGAAGCTTCTTCAAATACATCAGGATATACAGGTTGAGAGACAAGAACCGAATACGAAGAAAAAGACAAGAAACGAGAAATGAAAGAGAAAGACGAGGTTTGGGAACTGAATGAACGACTGATTGACTGAATGAACGAACAAAAATTGAGTGAGAGTGCGTAATTGAATAAGTGAATGAGTGACTTAATAAAATAGTTAATTAGCTAACTAATAAGGATTGAAAGAGTGTACTTTCTAAAAAAGGAACAGTTAAAACAACATCTTCAAGATTGACCATTTTGGGGGGTAATTAACTATGACAGTGGTTGTATTAACCATTTTGAGGGGGAGGGCTGGGCCAAAACATCACCGACCAAAACAACAGTTAAATTAACCAACATGCTATAGTAGTTTTGAGTATGAGATAATCATAAAAGACGATTATTCTAACTATTCAGTTTGCAGAGTGTAGTTTAGTTTAGCTCAGTGTATTTGCCACAACAAGAACAGCACTGACATCTGAGTAACAGCATTAGAAAGAGAGACGAAGAACAGAACATTAGGCCAAGGTTGACAACTGTAGAAGTCTTGTCATGCAACGATGCATTAAAATTACGGGCTGTTTGGAAAGATTAGGAAAAGAGTTGGGATGCAAAGAAGTACCTAGATAGAAGAGTTGGAGACTAAGATGGTTACCAACACAGGGTAGGAAATGACAATGCAAGGCCAGGAACGACATTCATTTGGTAGGAAGAGATAAGAATGCCCGCTATGGAATGGAATAGAATAAAAGATGCGTGGAGAATGGAGAATGACAAGAAAAGCAACGAGAAAGAATAATTGGGAAAGTAACATTAGTACGAATGACAAGGGCCTGAACAAGAAACAAGGAACGTCTATAGAGTATGGGGAGGTACAGAAAATGCATAGATGCAACCATGATTGAGACAGATACAACGAGAAGCAGGTTAGAAACAAAGGAGGTCATCTGGGTATCGTATGGAAGAGGAGACTGTGGATGGAAAGTGGCATGGGAAGGAAGTACTAAGATTGAAGGACAAGGTGGGATACGATACACAGATACATGTAGATATCAATCCGATTGGAAGGGTACGCAAGGAAATGGAAGATATATTTAGAAGCAACAACGATGATAGCAGCAGAAGTGAAGGGTAGAAGCGTAGACAAAATAAGGCACAACCTATAAGTGTAAAAATTCTACATACTGCCTTGCAGCTTATCTTCTTTGCGTGTTGAACTTTGTCCGGATTTAGCCTGGAGATCAGTAAAAAAAAAACAGTAGAATAAGAAGATTGCACAGCAACGTCATATTCGGCAGGTTTTACCAGCAAAATTTGATCAGCAAATTTAAACAGTTTAACAGTTTATTTGCCATTCAT